>JAOUQZ010045047.1:7500-10810 GCA_028564935.1 Neosilurus hyrtlii | reverse complement strand
AGGAGAAGAAGAAGAAGAAAAAAGAAAAAGAAGAACACACACACACACACACACACACACACACACACACACACACACACACACACATAAAGAATCATTTATACCATAATCCCTGGTTTGTGTGTGTGCATGTGTGTGTGTGTGTGTAAAACGAATACAAATTTACAGCACTCTGATTAGTCAATCCTCTCAGAATATGACTACACTAATGAAGTTCATAAATAAATGACAGTTTTAAAAACATGAAGACCGGAGAGAATAAAGCACTTGGTAAAATCAGCCATCTGTCATCTGCTTAAGGATTATTTCTAAAACATACAATACGTTTCTCCATCACTCTCCTCTGACACTTTAATACCCTTTAATGTAGTGTTAAATACATCACAACGTGAAAAAAACGACACAGAGGGAAAGATAAATGTGCCGTGAGATCGTTACATCATTGTTACACGGCTACCTCGGCTACCTCAGCTACACAGCACACAAACGTTATTAATAGCCCAAACATTCTCCATTTGTAAGATCATGCTAAAAGGAAATCCATCAGAGTGACTGCCCAGATTTTTATAGTGTGGTGAGAGGTTTATCCAGACGGGGCTCTCCGAAAA
Source organism: Neosilurus hyrtlii (assembly GCA_028564935.1). Lineage (NCBI taxonomy): Eukaryota > Metazoa > Chordata > Actinopteri > Siluriformes > Plotosidae > Neosilurus > Neosilurus hyrtlii. Next base: position 10,202 of record JAOUQZ010045047.1, on the reverse strand, counting down.
TGACAAGGAGCATCGATAAAGTACATTGAACTAAGGGCTGGTTTACAGCCGAGCTTTGTCTTTTCTGTCCGTCCACATCCCATGACACGCCTCGGGCTCAGGGTAAAGCGCTGAATAGTCGCTGAGAAGGAACGCTGAGACGCATACGCGGCAATTCCTTTTTTTTTATTATTTTGATATACTGTATAAATCCCTGAAGGAAATCTGGCTCTGCATTCTAGCCCATCCAAAGTGAGTAGACACACAGGAGCAGTGGGTGGCTACACTGTGGCGTCCGGAGAGCAGTTGGTGATTCCTTGCTCAAGGGCACTTCAACCATGAAGGTGGAGGAATGGGAGGGAATCAAACCAGCGACCCCTCAGTCCCAAACCTGCTTCTGTAAACACTAGGGATCCACAGAGTCTGAGGCGTATAATAGTTTTAGTATATACTACACACAAACAAAAAGTTTTGACCATGACAGAGACGGGTCAGGTGAGCCTGTATATACTACATGGAAACCTAAGAAGAACAAACTAAAACAAGATTTGCTTTATTTTCCATTTTTAAAGCATAATAATGGTGATGCCATCTATTTTGATGACAAGCATTATCCACTCAGGATAATGTCCATTAGTATATACTACACGGGAACAGCGCAATGTGATCGTTCCGAAGTCTTGGGCTTTAAAATCATTATTCTGAGTGGATAGCTTTTGAATCAACATGACAAATACTCACGGTGTGTGAAAGTGACTTGGAGCATGTGTGTGCTTGTTATCAGAACAGTTACCGGTATGCTAGAACTTTTGTGAAATTTCTTCCAGAGGCGGGGCTTAAGATAAGGACGACATCATTCGATCTTGGACGGAATTTGGAATCCAGGAATTTTTTAAAAAGATTCTTTAACATTGTGAGACAGGACAATTATTTGTCAAAGTGTATCATTATATACAGGGGGGTGTTGTGAACTTTGGTATTTTTATTTGTCTTGGTGAAGGTTTCCACTCTCCGGGTGCTTCTAATCCAACACGTGATACGTTTTATCTGTTTAACGATAGAATGTCCACATTTTTTTACAGCTATTAAACAGTCGTTCACTCTAATTAACCGTCTTTTTAATTTATTTTAAAAACACGGTGACTTAACACACAGGCACACACTCTCAGCGCTGACTTTAATTTTCATTTTTTGAATCCTGTGGTGTGCTGCAAAATAGTGCCCCCACACCCGCCCACCCAACATACACACACATACACACACACACACACACACACGGATACAAAACGTGTCAGCATTCAGATGTCACTCACCCTGGCAGGCACTTAGCAACTATTTCTAGCCCGTGTGTGTGAGCTTGACACTCTGTATCAGACTCAGAGACATTTTACCCTGGAACGCCGTGAACGATCGCTTATAGTAACCGAATAAATACCACACTGTACTCTGAACACACAGGACGTTTTGTTATAAGCTGTGAAATTTATGCATCACGCAGCACTTTCGGATGCACCCCACGCACCTGAGTACAATTTAACACATTAAGGATTTTTCGAAACACAGCCTGAAGAGCTGAACCTGCATCCCGGGCTCCACTACTTTCGAAGTATCCAGGTGTTCTCCTGAGTTGTCACATTTTTAGCTCAGAAAAACGCCATCCAGCTGTTGCGTGAGGTCAGTGAATGATCGCTTTGTGTGAATTTTCTTCCTCCTCGCAGCGCCAGCTCGACTTAATACCTTCCAGACGGAGATGTTTGGATACTCGAGTGTGTGATGAGCACACAGGCTTACGGTTGTGTTAATGCGGTGCTGGGCGGTTGGGGTGAGCGAGCGGGGGGTGTTAATAATAAGACTAGATCTCAGATACGTCCTAAAATAGAAAGAGAAGCAGATTTTTTTTTCAGTCGAGTTAAATATACACTCGCGTGAAGTATGAGTACACAGTAAAACTAACTTTATACTGAAGGGTTGACATAGTCAGGTGTGCTTTCATTTTTTTAAAGTGGGTTATAAGGGAAGACAGCACAACGACTGCACAGAAGGTTGTGAGTTCTAATCCCAGTCTTGTCAAACTGCTACATGAACAAGAAACAACAGCTGAAATATGAGAGGGAGTGATTTCTTCTTCTCAGTATTTCTGATGTAGCTTCTTTTGTATGTACCAGCTTATTATTCATTGTAATTACACAGTAATACACTGTTATTTAACCTATATTTACAGGGTAATTATTCAGTAATTAGACGGCTGCAATAGGAAGCATTATACTTTTATTATAGGTTTCATTTGTGGAAATTTTGCTTGAGTGTCAACAAATAAACAAGTTTTTGTTGATGTTTTATACATTATGTTTTTAGCTCTGTATTTCTCCTAAGGCTAGTTTTCTTTTTATTTATTTATTTATCTAAAAAAATTTTCCGTCTAATTCATTCGACCCTTTATTGCTCAAAGCCATTCCCCCGGATTTTCTGTTGTTGTTTTTCTTGCATGGTCTCCGTGTTTAATAGATCTTGTATAACCTCATGATATTTTATAATAATAAATAAATAAATAATAAAAAGTCATGTGTTTATTTATGTTTAACCTAACCGTATAATAATATTTGTCAATTCATTTTCTAAGCCACTTAATCCTAATTATGGTCGTGGGGAGGCTGGCGCCCATCTCAGCCAACTCTTGGTGAAGGTGGGGTACACCCTGAACTGCTCACCAGACCATAGCAGGG
>JAOUQZ010045047.1:0-2500 GCA_028564935.1 Neosilurus hyrtlii | reverse complement strand
ATAAACTGAAGTATAATATCAGCAAATTTTTGATTATATATAAAATAAACATCATCATCATTATTATTATTATTATTGTTATTATTATTATTATTATTGTTAATATTATAATTATTGTTGTAATTATTGTTATTGTTATTGTTGTTGATTTGTTGTTGTTGTTATTGTTATTATTGTTACAACTAATTTACTCATTCAATCGTCGGTCCACTTAATCCTACTAGCCGACACTGGACGAAATCGGCATACAGCCCTGAACAGCTCACCAGACCATCGCAGGGCAAACACACAAATCTAGGAACAATCTGGAACAGTCAATTAGCATAATGTGCATGCCTTTGGATTGTGGGAGGAAAACAAGACTACCCAGAGGAAACCCAGGGAAGCATGGGGAAAACATGCAAACTCCACACAGAAATGCCACTCGAACCCAGGGCCTTTTGCTGTGAGACGAGTATAAACACGAAGTACATATAACCACTTCACTATTTATTTAAATAATATTTAGATCATGTGAATGTGATGAAGTGTATGGTGTAGTCTGTAAGACGGAGTGTGTGTGAGATATAGTGTTTGAGATGTAGTGTGTAACCAAGTGTAGGAGGGAGTGCATGATGGACTGCATGATGGTGTATGTGTGTGTGTGTGTGTGTGTGTGTGTGTGTGTGAGTGTGAGAGATAGTATGTTTGACAGTGTGTGTGTTTGTGTGTGTGTGTGTGAGAGAGAGAGAGAGAGAGAGACACAGTGTGTGTACCTGCTCTGTGGGGCTGAACATCTCTCTGCACTCCAGCTGCAGCTGCTTTTCAATGTTATCACTGAGACACTGACACACTCTCGACTTCTGCTCAAACGTGTACGCCTCCAAACTCAGGAGACAGTCACACTTCTAAACACACACACAGAGAGAGAGAGAGAGAGAGAGAGAGAGAGATTAAAATAGAGGCCATGAGTAAAAGAGAGGGATAAAGAAACAGATTGCAAGAGACGGATGCAGAGACAGAAACAGAGTCCAAGGGTCATGGGGGATGAGATATGATGTGTGTGTGTGTGTGTGTGTGTGTGTGTGTGTGTTAGGAGAGAAAGAGAGAGAGAAAGAGAGAGAGATAGAGAGAGAGAGAGAGAGAGAGAGAGTCAATAATTGTAAGACAAAAATGAAAAGAAATAAACAATGAAAAGAAAGATAGAAATTAAATAAATGAGAAAGATAAAAAAGAGTGAGGGGGGAAAAAATATATGAAGTGAAAGACAGAAAGAATGACAGAAACAAACCAAATGGGAGAGATGCACGTACGAGTCAGGAGTAAAAGAAAGGGACAAAGAGATGGAGGTAGAAATTTATTTCAGGGCCACAAGTGTGTGTGTGTGGGGGGGGGGGGGGGTGTTATGAGTGAAAACGAGGAGGCAGAGAAAAGAGAACCAGAATGATAAACAGAGTTAGGAAAAAGGTAAATGAAGAAAGAGAAGGATAGAAAGAGAGAAAAGGATAGAATAGGAGAAAGAATAAAAAAGAAAGGGGGAAATGAAACAATAAAAGAAAAGAATTGATGGAGAGTGAATTAATGAGAAAGGGGGAAGAAAAATTAAATGAGAAACAGAGAGAGAGAAGAAGAGTAAAAATAAGAGAGAAAGAGAGAAGGAGAATAAAAAAGAGACACAGAGTGAAAAAAAAGATGTCCAATTTCCTTTTTCGCTGTTCTTGTATTATGGACATTATTATCAGCCAAGATGTAACAATATAAACCTAACATCATTCATCACGGGACACTGAAAGTGAAAAAGAGATCAAAACAAAATGACATTGAAGAAGGAGGGAGGAAGAGAGGGGGAGAGGGGGAGAGAGGGAGAGTGTTAGAGAGAGATAGAGGGAGAGAGCAAGAGAGATAGAGAGAAAGAAAGAAAGAAAGAGATTGAGAGAGAGAATTTAGGAGAGGGAGAGAGGAAAAGTGTGTGAGAGAAAAAGTAGAGAGGGAGAGAGAAAGAGCGAGTGTGTGTGAGGGACAGAGAAAAAAGAGAAAGAGAAAGATCGAGAGAGATTTCAAGAAAGAATTAGAGATAGAGGGAGGGAGCAAGAGAGAAAGCGAGAGAATTAGAGAGAAAGAGAGAGAATTAGAAAGAGGGAGAGAGAATGAGAGCGACAGTGTGTTTGTGTATGTGTGCGTGTGTGTGAGAGAGAGAGAAAGCGAAAGAAAGAGAGAGAGAGAGAGAGAGAGAGAGAATTAGATAGAGAGGGAGAGAGAATGAGACAGACAGAAAGTGAGAGAGAGAATGAGATAGAAAGAAAGAAAAAAATAGAGAGAAAGAAAGAATTAGAGAGAGAGAGAAAAAATTAGAGAGAGAGAGAAAGAAAGAAAGAATTAGAGAGAGAGGGAGAGAAAGAACTAGAGAGAGAGAAAGAGACAGAGAGAGAGAGAGAGACAGAGAGAGACAGAGAGACAGAGAGAGATAGAGACAGAGAGAGAGAGACAGAGAGAGAGAGAGAGAGAGAGAGAGAGAGAGAGA
>JAOUQZ010045046.1:0-25000 GCA_028564935.1 Neosilurus hyrtlii | reverse complement strand
GTGTGTGAATGTGTGTTTGTGTGAGTGTGAGTTTGTGTGTGTGTGTGTGCATGCGTCTGTGTAAGTTTGTGTGTGTGAGCTTGTGTGTATGTGTGAGTGTGTTTGTGTGAGAGTTTGTGTTGGTGTGTGAGTGTGTGTTTGTGTGAGTGTAAGTTTGTGTGAGTGTGTGTCTGTGTGAGTGTGTTTGTGAGTGTGTGTGAGTGTGAGTTTGTGTGTGTGTGTGTGTTTGTGAGTGTGAGTGTGTGTCTGTGTGAGTGAGTTTGTGTGAGTGTGTGTATGTGTATGTGTATGTGTGTGTGAGTGTGTATGTGTGTGTGTTTGTGAGTGTGTGTGAGTGTAAGTTTGTGTGAGTGTGTGTGTTTGTAAGTGTGTGTGTGTGTCAGTGTGAGTTTGTGTGTGTGAGTTTGTGTGTGTCAGTGTGTGTGTGTGTGTGTATATGTGTGTATGTGTGTGTGTGTCAGTGTGAGTTTGTTTGTGTGTGAGTGTGTATGTGTGAGTGTGTTTGTGAGTGTGAGTGAGTTTGTGTGAGTGTGTATGTGTGAGTGTATGTGTGTTTGTGAGTGTGTGTTTGTGAGTGTGTGTGTGAGTGTGTGTGTGTTTGTGTGTGTGTGTGAGAGAGAGAGTGAGTTTGTGTGAGTGTGTGTGAATGTGTGTGTGTTTGAGTTTGTGTGAGTGTGAGTTTGTGTGAGTGTGAGTGTATGTGTGTGTGAGTGAGTGTGTGTTTGAGTGTGTTGGTGTGTGTGAGTTTGTGTGAGTGTGTGTTGGTGTGTGAGTTTGTGTGAGTGTATGTGTGTGTGTGAGTGTGTGTTTGTGAGTGTGTTAGTGTGTGTTGGTGTGAGTGAGTGTGTGTTTGTGAGTGTGTTGGTGTGTGAGTGTGTATGTGTGTGTGAGTGAGTGAGTGTGTGTGTGTGAGTGTGTATTTGTGTGTGAGTGTGTGTTTGTGAGTGTGTTAGTGTGTGTTGGTGTTAGTGAGTGTGTGTTTGTGAGTGTGTTGGTGTGTGTGTGTGAGTTTGTGTGAGTGTGAGTTTGTGTGAGTGTGAGTTTGTGTGTGTGTGAGTGTGTGTGTGTGAGTGTGTACGTCTCTCTGATCTTGCTGATGGTGTCCTCAGTGATGTTTAACTTCATCCTGCATGACCGGAGGACGGGGCCGGTGTGGAACATCATTGTGTGGACGGCTCTGTTTCTGGGTTTAGCGGTTCTACTGTGTCTTTACTCTCAGGAGTGGTATGCTCAGAAATACTGCCCTCTACAGGAGGTAAACACTACTACACGCTACAGCATGGCTGATATTAATCTTATCATGGTTATTACTGTCCTTAATGTTCTGCGATGGTCTGGTGAGCTGGTGAGTCCTCACCCAGAGTCGGCAGAGATGGGCGCCAGAATGACCCTAATTACGATGAAATGGATTAGAGTTGTGAATGGATTAATATTATTATCATTATTATCATCATTAATATTAATATTATTATTATTATTATTACTACTACTATTATTATTGTTATCATTATTATTTTAGTTATTTTGTTTGTTGTTGTTGTTGTTGTTATTTTTTTTATCATTAATCGAAGGTTTTTGTTTTTTTGGTGTTTTTCAGCCCTCTTTTCTTGACTTGCTGAAGCCACGATCTTGGACCTGTTATATCCAGACCAGCCACGCGTCCCAAAATATCTAATCTTTATTTTTATTATTTTATACGTACTTTTTACTTGTTCTGCATTTTTGCACTTAAGTCATATATATATATATATAAATCCCCTGATGAGGGGCAACCACGAAACAGGCTTGTCGGGATGAAACTGTTTTACTGTTATTTTTTCCCACATACAATATATTTACGTATATATATATACATATATGTATGTATATATTAATATATCAAAATATATTAATTTTAACTTAACAAAACCAAAGCCACCAGGATTAAATATAATGAAAATAATATTAATAATCATAATAGTAATAATAATAAAAATAATAATAGTAATAATAATAGTAATAATGATAATAATAATAATTATTCTGTTTAAAAATCAGATTTAAAGACATTCAGAATCCGATGTGTGTTTTTTGGTTCATTGTGGTGGTTCTGAGATTTTTGATAAAGCGGCACAATATCCTGAAAACTGTTGAATATTTTGGGTTGGATACATTAAGTGCATTTTTATCTCTTTAAGCTTTAAAATCACCAAACCGCGTTACTGGAGCTGAAGTTTACACTCATTACGAAGGTTCTTAAAGAATTCTTTTGTTTTAAAGGCAATCGGTCACAAAATACATTTTAAAATCTTGATTTTATTGATGACAGAAATGGAAACATTAAGTGTTTATCTGGGACTGGGAGCCTAAACACATCCACATCAACAATATTTGAAATGACCATATTTGGAAGTGATCTCAGGCGGGTGGGCGGTGTCACATGAGGCGTTGTGCTTGTGCAGTGCGTGAATTCTGTGGGATGTTGGGAAAAGTGTTTCGGTTACTCTAGTAAGTGCGTGCTGCGGTTGATTGAGGCGTGGTTCATGTGTTCAGCCCTCATGTAGGGTGAAGCCGACCGATTCCCTTCGAGGTTCTTTTATGCATTTTATTAAGAGAGTACTTTAAAAAAACATTTAAGAATAGGAAAGAAGCGTTAATGATCCTCGTCACTATCGCCAGATGACATACTGATAAATTATCGTATCGTGATGTAACGGTTCGTAACGTCAGCCAACTAAATATCGTGAGGATCGTGACTGAGCAGAAATACCACCTTCCCTCCAGAGATGGACGGGTGGCTGCAGGGTCCGAGTCTCGACGTGCGACAGGTTAGAAATGATGCGGGAAATAAATGAAGCATAAACGCGGAGGAAGCACAAATCCGCCATCAGCGCTAAATGTCCCGGACCTGCAGCTCAGAGAATGAAGTATAATTAAATGCCTTTAGAAATTTTATTACTTGAATTAAAATACTGTTGAAACTGGGCCCCGACTCCGGGGATCCCCAACCAGGAAAGAATTAAAGCGCTTCAGTTATAAATATTATTCAGGCTTAAGTTACACTGAAGGTTTTCTGTACGTCGTGTATTACTCAGCATTTCATTTTCACAGAATTAAAGATTCTACAAGGTTTATAAAAATATTATCAGGTGAAGTGTTAACAACCAAGAGACAAGAAGTGCACAGGGGGACAAACAAACGTGCTCAGTGATTGGTTGTTGTGCAAAGTAATAGTCGATGATTGGTTGCTGGGTACAGTAATGCTCAGTGATTAGTTGTTATGAGTAGTGGTGGTTCAGTGATTGGTTGTTGGGTAGAATAATGCTCAGTGATTGGTTGTTATGAGTAGTGGTGGTCAGTGATTGGTTGTTATGAGTAGTGGGGGTCACTGATTGGTTGTTATGAGTAGTGGGGGTCAGTGATTGGTTGTTGGGTAGAATAATGCTCAGTGATTGGTTGTTATGAATAGTGGTGGTCAGTGATTGTTTGTTATGAGTAGTGGGGGTCACTGATTGGTTGTTATGAGTAGTGGGGGTCACTGATTGGTTGTTGGGTAGAATAATGCTTAGTGATCGGTTGTTATGAGTAGTGGTGGTCAGTGATTGGACGTTGTCTTTACATTGGTGGAGAATCAAATTAACATTCTTTCTGACATCGATAAGTTTTAAATAAACTCATTAAATATGTTTAAACGTGACTTTGTTGTAAACGCTGTTAGAAACTCTGATTTTTTCCTCCTTTATAAAGTCCTTACATTTATATAGCACATCCTCTGTAGTTTCAATATCTTCACTCTGAAAGTCTTACTGCTGTATTTTGTAAGTGCATTGTTGTTGATTGTGTAAAAACTGTGCTGCAGTAATAGGTTTAGATTTTACACTGGTTTAGATTTTACCCTGGTTTAGATTTTACACTGGTTTAGATTTTACCCTGGTTTAGATTTTACCCTGGTTTAGATTTTACACTGGTTTAGATTTTACACTGGTTTAGATTTTACACTGGTTTAGATTTTACACTGGTTACTGATGCTATCATCAAGCGTACTGTTTTATATGAAGAACGTTTACTGTATCCTCGCTGGAGGATGTGTGTGAGAGTGTGTGTGAGTGTGTGTGTGTGAGTGTGTGTATGTGAGTGTGTGTGTGTATGTGTGAGCGTGTGTGCGTGTGTGAGTGTGTGCGTGTGTGCGTGTGTGAGTGTGAGAGTGTGAGAGTGTGTGAGTGTGTGTGTGTGAGAGTGTGAGAGTGTGTGAGTGTGTGTGAGAGTGTGAGAGTGTGAGAGTGTGAGAGTGTGAGAGTGTGTGAGTGTGTGTGTGTAAGTGTGTGTGTGTGTGTGTGTGTGTGTGTGTGTGAGTGTTCACTTTGGATGAGTTAAATGCAGAGGCAGTAATTTCTTTTGCAGGATTAATACAGTATAGCAAAAAAAAAAAAAAATAAATCACCACTGCCAATACCACCATCATCACCATCAAAACTTGGGACAGTACTTTGAAATGAAACCTGAAATTGAATCAAACCAAATTTCTAAATCATCTTCAGCAGCAGACAAATAAAAGGATACAAATTGAAGCATAGCCGACGGTAACACAGGTGGTGTTTTTCACCCCTGGAGACGACTCTCGTGAGTAAAAACATGAAGTTTGGTGGTGAACTCGATGAGAACGTTTCTTCTAGACTCGTGCGTAAAGTCCTGTGAATGCTCATATTGACTACTTAGCTGTAGTTTGTGAATTGTATAACTGACAGGATTAACGTTTGGTAAGTTCCTAGTTTGTTAATTCACAGTTTGGAACAAATAGAATTATTACGTTTATTCATTCATTCATTTGACGAGTCGATTATCCCTACTAGGGTCATGGGGAGGCTGGAACCTCAACCGACTCTGGTGCTGCAATGTGGCTGTCCACGGCTCCGAGTGTATGTGTGCCGAATGTTTGTGTGTGTGTGTGTGTGTGTGTGTGTGTGTGTTCACTTTAGGGTTAAATGCAGAGCTAAGTTTCCCTTGCAGTACAAGAAAATAAGAAAAATAAATAAATAAAATAATCAGCACAATACAGTGTGAACCTGGCAACCCTGCCACTGCCTCCAAGCCTTCTCAGTAATGCACACCCTGAAAGGGCGGGGTCGATTAGCATATAAACAAAACATTTCCTCAGAGTCCTCCATTTACACTAATAATTACATTTTACAGCAGTCCAGGGACACATTTTTATTTCATTTAAACAACAGAGGGTTAAGGGCCTCACTCAAGGGCCCAGCAGTGGCTGATTAGTGATACTGGGGCTTTATTTATATATAACATTTACATTCATGTTACAGTAAAATAAACATTTATTATTTACATTTTATATTTATATATAAACATTCAAATCAAAACCAGCTGATGATGCGAGACGGAATCTCTTCACAAAAGAACCTCGTACAGTTTCCTACCCGGATTTCCTCAACACGGTTACGATATTATTATAAGCTCATCAGTATAAAGTTATAAAATAAATATTACAGATACAACCAATAAAGTTACAGATGAAATCTCTTTAATTTAACATGAAACCTTCTCACTCATTAAATCTCCTCACAAACTCATGAGAGCCGGTTTGCTTTTAATATCTTTAACAAGAACTTTACTCTTAAACATGAATAACGACACCACCAAACAGGTTTTACATTTTCATATTCAGCAGGTTCCTGTAGATCAGAGAACCGTTTCAGAGTCACGCACCCGATCCTGACGTCCTCACATACTGCAGGTACGACACTTTATTCTACCTACACACCTTACACACCTTACACACCTTACACACCTTACACACTGTACACACCTTACACACTGTACACTTCGACAATTACACTTAAAATTATAATGATATTATTTCCTGGGAAACATTTTGACCTGAAATGTTAATGTTTTATTAGCAGTATTTTTCCTCATCACACACACACACACACACACACACACACACACACACACACACAAACAAATATAAATTTGTAGATATTTAAGTTGAATGTTTTGATAATGTACTGATGCTTAAAATGGTTTAAACTGAAAACAACCTGGCAACCAGATCTAATAACCATGTTTAAAAATAAACCACAAGCTAAAAATAAATAAATAAAACACATCAGAAAGGTTCAGTGTTTACAAAATGTAAATGACCAAAATGAAGTTTTATATTTTTATTTTTATTGTGAAATCATATTTAAGTCTGTAGTTATAGTTTTTATATTAAAGCCTTTAACAGGAGATTATTTAAAAGTGGTTATAAAGTGGTTGCTCTGAAGAACAATTTAAATTCTGGTAAAATTTTAAGAATAATAAACACAGCAGTAGAATGTTATAGGAAAGGAGGAACCGGCAGGACGATTCATTCCTATATCACTGCAGTTCATTTGAGGCGGCATGGAGGTGCAGTGGTGAGGACGTCCATCTCACAGCACGAAGGTCCTGGGTTCGGTTCCCGGGTTCGGGGCGTTTCTGTGTGGAGTTTGCATGTTCTCCCTGTTACCATAGAAACATAAATATTAAACCATAGTTCAATAAAGATGTATATTCAGATTTGGTTCCTCGGGGAGAAAGATTGAGATTACGGAGGTTTTACAAAAGAGTTACTGCATTTTCATTAACTTATATTGTTATATGGTTGATTTGGGCGTGGTAAATCCTTGTGACTTTCATACCTGTCAGTTTGTAACAGTTAGTCTTGTCATGTCTGTCTCTGCCTCCCTGCATGTGCACGGCATGCTTTCTGCCTCAGTCCACTTCAGCGTGTGGCATGGATGGCCTTGCAGACTGCAGATCCGAGAATGTGCAGTGGCTGCTGGTCATGGCTCATAATGCCGACGCACAGCTGCGACTCTTCCAAGCTATACAGACTAATAAGGGAATTAGGAGGACACTCAAGAGTGCTTTAAATTTCCCTCTGGGCGATTTTTCTACGTTTGAATATGAGTCATACAGTTCGAACACACGATAGTGTTGGTTTCTGTCTGTTAGTTTGCTGGATAACATCCTTGTTCATGCCGGTTGCTTGTTTTGGTTCATTACTTTGTCAGTCAGCCGGTTTGACTTTGACCGATACGGTTTGACCGGTATGTCTTTGAGCCAGGCTGTTCCTTAGCCGGTCTGAGTCTCCAAGCTGGTCTGTGTCTCAGAGCCAATCTATCTTTCTAAATCTGTCTGTGTCTCTGAACCAATTTGTCTCTTTGAGCTTATTCCTGTTTCTGAGCCTGGTTCTGTCCCTGAGTCCCTGAATTTGAATTTGAAAAATTTGAGTTCTGTCCCTTGTTCTCTCCATCCTGATGATTATGTCAGAGTATGTTTAAGACACTTTTCCAGAACTGGTGTCTGCACCCACATCTGAAGCTTCACCAGCTCCTGTGCCCACATATAAGGTTGCTTTAGCTCCTGCATCCACATCAGCACCAGCTCTTGTGCGTGGTTCTGCATCAGCGCCAGCTCCTGCATCAGCGCCAGCTCCTGCATCAGCGCCAGCTCTTGCACCCAAGGATGCATCGGCTTCTGCATCTGCCAAATGCCCGTGGGTGGACTTATTTTGTGCACCTGCCCCCAGGCCCAGTTTTGCCCAGTGATTAACATGTGGGTTCCCTGGAGTGGCAGCCTTGAAGGGCTCTACCATGCCTGCCTCCACCTCCCTGCATAACGACTAATAACTGCAATTAAGAGGACGCTATTCAAGAGCACCTCAGCTTCAGCCATTAACATTAGTGTGGTTCATCAATCTGTTTGTAAGCTTGATTGGTTTTTGTCCATTAGTTTGCTAGGTAATGTCCCTCTTCATGCTTGGTTGTCATGGTTGGTCAGTCAGTCCATTTGCCTTCTTCAGTTTATTCCTATTAGTCTGTTAATTTATTTGTTGACTTGTTGGTTTATTTTCTTTGTGAGGATTAACCTGGTTCGGTACAGCTACCGAAGGGCCTTTTTTTTTGGTTACTTTGTGTTTATTCCCTTTTTTCATTGCTTTGCTTTATGTGGATTAAACCTTATTATTTAAACTTCATCCAGCCTCCTGCCTCCTTTCCTGCACACTGCACCTTCACCTACTGACAGGTCTACAAAACCGATATTCCGAAACTGAACAACTCAGATTTATTCTTTGTTGTTTATGCACATTTTTTGGGAAAGTTTCCTTTGTTAAATGTCTCACATGTCATTCATTCATACATTATCTGTAGCATTTATCCATCAGGACTGTGGGGAGCTAGAGACAATCCCCAGTTGACTTCGGGACTTCGGGTACCCCCTGAACAGGTCACCACTACTGCAGTGCAACGTCTTACATTCATTTATGTTAAATAATTTGAAAAAGCATTTTATTTTGTTGTACAGTATTTCTAATCCTATCAATGAGTTTAAAAAATTCTACCTGTTTTTTATTTTCCCAGAAAATGTTCCTTCATGGCACTTTGCTCATTACTGCCCTCCTGTGGACCCAAATGTATCTCACCAGTGCAGGAAAAATCCTTGTGTACCCAGTGGAAGGAAGTCGTTGGCTCAACATGAACATCATCCTGCGTGAACTACATAAACGAGGTCATGAACTGACAGTGATACGTTCTTCAAGGAGTTTACAGATTCCTGAAAACACTCCTCACTACAAATCAATATCCATCCAGGTCACTGAATCCATCAAACTGGATAAACCCGATCTAATGGTGTCACTCCTAAAAACGTACACTGAGACCCGAAAAAGTAATTGGTCCATTCGTTCCTTTCTGGCATTTTATCAGGAGCTATTTACCTTCATGGAGCAAGGTAAAACAGTGAGTGCTGAGATGTTAAGGGCCATCTTGGAAGATAAAATAGTGATAAAAAATCTCAGAAACACCAAGTATGATTTGATTTTAACTGATCCGTTTTATGGAAGTGGAGTTGTGTTGGGGTCATACTTAGGTTTACCAATAGTGCTTAATGCTCGCTGGATAATGAACGAGGAAGCACACTTTTCAATCGCGCCCTCTCCTCTTTCCTACGTCCCAACATTTGGATCTGAAGTCAGCGACAATATGACCTTCACCGACAGACTGAGGAACTTGTTTCACTATGTTATTTTAAAATACACGGATTACGTGATCACTAGACCCATTTATCAGGACATCATAACAGAGTTTATAAATCCAGAAACTAACATCATCTCCCTCACCCAAGGTGCAGATCTGTGGCTCATGCGAGTGGATTTTGTGTTTGAGTTTCCTCGGCCCACGATGCCAAACGTGGTCTATGTTGGGGGATTTCAGTGCAGGCCTTCCAGTCCTTTGCCTGATGAGTTAGAGATGTTCATGCAGAGTTCAGGGGAACATGGTGTGATCATTATGTCTTTCGGAACTAGGTTTGACAGTGTGGGCCCAGAACTGTCTGAGATCTTCGCTACCACCTTTGCTCATCTACCGCAGAAGGTGGTTTGGCGATACACAGGACCAAAACCTTCCACAATGGCCAACAACACACTCATTTTAGACTGGATTCCACAGAATGACCTTCTCGGACATCCAAAAACGAAGGTTTTCATTACCCATGGAGGAACAAATGGAATCTACGAGGCCATCTATCACGGTGTTCCAATGCTGGCAGTTCCCCTAGTCCTGGACCAGTTTGACAACATGGTACGTCTGAAAGCTAAAGGTATAGCTGAAGTTCTGGAGGTCACAGAATTGAGTGTTGATACACTAACTCAATCTCTGAGTAATATTTTGGATGAGAAGCAGCCCTACATAGAGAACATACGCAGGATTTCCTCTCTACATCGTGACACACCACTAAAACCGATGGACAGCGTCATCTTCTGGTTGGAATTTATCATGAGACATAAAGGGGCAGCTCATTTGCGTACCGAGTCGTACAAGATGCCCTGGTACACATATTACAACATGGACGTCTTAGCAATCCTGCTCAGTGTGTTCATGATCTCATCTCTGCTTTTTGGTCTGATCTGTAAGCTTCTGTTTAAAGTGCTGGAGAGAAAGAGGAAAGTCAAACAGCAGTAAGAGCTGGAACATTTCTTACCACTCTGAACTCACCACACGTTTCCTGGTGCTCCTGTTAAGTTCCGTCCAACTAACCCTAAACTTAATAAGCTGAATTTCAGAAAGAATTTTCAGAGTCTTTAAAGTGTAAAAGAGTGCAGTGGGGTTTCATGCCAGCACAGGTGGAGGAGATTGTACTTGGTATGGATAATGTTAATTAACTATAATTAGCTTTATATCCCATTGGAAGATTTGTGTGGACATGGTGGGAAATACCAGAGATAAAATACTTGGACTCTTTCCCAATTATATCCAGTTGATCCCTATTTATATTCATTGTACCGTCAGGTCCATAAAGTTTGGTCTACATCAGGGACATCCAATCTTATCCGCAGAGGGCCGGTGTGGGTGCAGGTTACCACCTCAACCAAGCAGTAGCCACACCTTCCACCTGTTTCAATCACTGATCTTAAAAAAAGGACTAAATTGTACATTATTGTTTCAATTCTGAAGCCGGATGGCAGCCATCGTGGTGAGACCACCTTGCTTTAAGATCTTAAAACGGAGTCGCTGAAAACCAGCACAGATCGAAAACCCAGGTCTGCTTCAGATCATGAGCGAGTCCTTCCCTTAGCTAAACTCTTCTCATCCTTCAGCTACAAGTTCCGCTTTTGTGCCATCTGTCCTTACAGTGTTGATGACGAACCAAACAGGATTTACATACAGTACATTTTAAATTCCGTGGCACCACACAAGAACCTGACATCCCAAAAAAATGTTCCATGTTCTGTAATGCCTAAGGTCTACAATAGAGAGTGGGTTATCTGGTTCTTGCACGGTGCCACAGATTTCGTCTTCCAGTTTTTGTGGCCTCTCGATATTTCTCATCTTGTAATAAACTTTCTTTGATCACTCTGTTTAAATCTTCTCTTGATGGTTGACTTTGGTAAAAATATCTTTTTCTCAGAGAGGGTGTTTCTTTATTTACATTTATAGCATTGAGCAGATGCTCTTATCTAAAGCGACTTACATTTTTATCTCCTTTATACAATTGAGCAGTTGAGGGTTAAGGGCCATTCTCAGGGGCCCAACAGTGCTAATATTCTGGTACTGGTGCTTGAACCCCTGACCTTGTCATCAGTAACCCAGAGCCTTAAACCGGATTAAGAAGTTAAGTTTATCTTCAACACGTTTTCCATCACAGTTGTTGTCCGTGGTCTTCCAGGCCCTTTGATGTCCCTGAGATCACCAGTGACTCCTTACTGTACACAACTGTAATAAACAGCTGATTTTGCCATTTGTCCTCTTTATGTTGTCTCTGTGATAAGTTTGCTTTGATTTTTTTGCATACTGATGGCTTGTGAATTGCTCAGTAGTGGCACAGTGGTTAAGGCTCTGGGTCACTGATCCAAATGGTAGGGGTTCAAGCCCCAGATACACCAGGCTACCACTGCTGGGCCCTTGAGCAAGGCCCTTAACCCTCAATTGCTCAGTTCTACTGCTCAAGGTCTACATTTCAAAGCTCTGAATAACTTTTCCAACACACTCATCCAGCATGGGGCAAAACTTCTGGGTTAGGATTGTCTTTTTATTACAGACGAACACAGACACAAACACTCACATACGGAGGATTTAGAGTAGACTGTCCCCCTCATGTGAATGTCTTTGGACTGTGGGAGGAAACCGGAGTATCCTGAGGAAACCAACACAAGAATGAGGAGAAAATGCAAATTCCACACAGGCTGCTGTGACGTGACAGAGATAAGCTACTTTTACAGTCAACTGAGATTCAGAGCATGAGTTTCCCTTTCAGTGATTTTATTTATTAGAAGGTTTGAGGGTCAGTCCTCAGTTATAATGAAAGAAAAGAGAATTTAACTCGCCAAAACCATCAACAGATATGAACATTATTTATTATGATTTAAAGCAGGCCTCACACGGTGTGGTTCTGGCAGCGGTTCAGCACAGTTCCAAACGGTATGGGACCGCAGTGACAGCGTCTTGACCCCGAGATGGTGTTTGCTGTCTGCCCTTCACTGACTGCCATTAAACTGTGAGATTTAAATGTAAATGTTTCAATTTTCAGGGCAGTTCTCAAAACTGTGGATCAGCGTCTCACTGCCTTGTAGATACCCTGTTGTCACCTTTCACAACCTTTCTGAACCACCTTTAGTACAACCTTAATACAACCTCAATACAACCTCAATACAACCTCAATGCAACATATTCACGCAGTGTTTTCAGCTAATAATCAATATCGCGTTGCATCACCGCCATCAGTTCAAACCGCACTGAGCCGCCTTCAGAACCGCCTCCATGTGAGGCTGCTTTGTCTATTTTGGAACCGCCCCATGTGATGATCACTTAATAGTACACTCAGAAATTTTTAAAGAGTACATTATTCTTAAGGTCAGCGAAATGAGATGTTTAGGAAAAGTGAGGAGGGATTTTGATCAACTCTTATCTTCTGATTGAAAACAGTTCGACTCGCGATGTGAAGAGGAGCGTGAGGGATTCTGGACGACCCTCAACACCGTGCTGGTTCTTATACAAAGAGATTTCACAAACTATTCAATAAAACATAGTTAAGAACAGGATTAGAACACTGCACGGGGAGATACCGGAGATGCTGGAAGGGCCGTCGATGGCCGTCATTGTTTGTTTAATTCAGGAGTGTTCGGTTTGGTGTGCTAATTAAACAAAACAGAGTCGTCAGCGGGAGCGATGAAGTTGTTGACGCAGGTTTGTAGTCAGTGATGAGCGACGATTTTTTTTCATGCGGAGCCAAAATCACATGCAGGCGGTGATGAGAAACTAAACACCTCCTTTTACAGACCTTATATAAAAATTTACATTTAATTAAATCATGACAGAGATAAATATCTGATCTGAAGAAATTCAATTCCGCTTCATCGTTAGCATGTCGCTGTTGCTGAAATTATGTTGCTGATGCTGCAGACAAAAAATCCTATAAACACAATTAAAACGTTATTAAAAAATGATTGAATTAAGTAAATAATTATACTTTAATTCATTTTATAGGTGATATTTATCAAATACAAATATAAAACTGAGATGTACAGAACTATAATACCAATTTAAATAAATATATAATGAAATCATAAGATTAATAAATAATAAATATCTACACTGAGATCTTTCACATGTTCCTAACCTTTAGCTCTTGTCTGCAGAGTCGGTGTTGAACCTTAATAAATAGGGAAAAGAAACAAAACACAATAAGTTTTTTAAATGTATTTATTTATTTATTTGTTTGTTTATTTAAAGATATTGCAGAAAGTTAATTTACCAAAAAGCTGCATGAACATCTGAAGGCATTTTCCATCCCTGTTCATGTACACCTTCCACAAGCAACTAGAACATTCTAATAAAAAATAAAAATGATTTTTATACGAATAGTATTTAGTGAATTTGTTTGAGTATATTATAAATAATAGATAAATCATCATGTTCAGTATTCAGCCTTACAGTCTGGCCCTTGCATTTCCCTTCTTGTTAGTCTTTACACTTCCCAGAATTCCCTGCACATTTTGAAGATCATAGGTGACGTGGTCGAGTATAATACGGATGAAGTAGGGAATTTGAGATACTGCGATATTGATATGTTTGGTTTGAGTTACATCGCTTTGTATGTCGCTAATCAGGAAATGCTACCTTTAAGAAAATGAATGAATGAATGTTTATTTGGAATATGTAAAATAAAATAAATAAATAAATAAATTGTAGTCAGGAAACAGTACTTATACATAGTACAAACAATGACAAAATAAACTAGAATTAAAATTTTTGGGGGAAGATTTTGTTAAACATATTTGAAGGGGAGCGGGAGAAAGAAGAATCTTATTTAATTCCACCAAGTACCGATCAATTTCTGATTGATAATAATGTACCCGCTTCTCAAGTAATATGAAAATGATTTCTTTATATTTGATTTAAAACTGTTTAAGGTTTGGACATAGCTTAAGGTCTATATATATGGTTCCATAGTTTGATTCTGATGGCTGATATACAAAAACATTTTATTTTGGTGTGTACCCTTTTACATTTAAAAATAAATTCTTCCCCTGCGATGGGCTGGGGAGCTGTCCAGGGTGTACTCTGCCCTTGCCTTGAGTCGGCTGAGATGGGCACCAGCCTCCCTGCGACCCTAAGGATTAAGCGCTTCAGAAAATGAATGAACAAACTTAGGAAAACTTATTTTTTAGAATTATTTCTTACAATACTGTTTATTATACTCCATATTCCACACTTAAAATATCATTTTTGTTATCTTTTTTATTTTCTGATAATACTCTTTCCTACATGCCCTTATAATGTGAGTTAACTTATTTTTATATTTTTGATATTTAGTTTCTGCCTCTAGTTCCCTGCCCTATAAACTCTCTGTAAAGTGTATTTTTCTTTATGCAGGTTTTCTGTAATCCCTTTGTAATCCATGGGTGAGTTTTGTATTTCAATTTTCTGCTGTTTTGTTTAATTTGACAATTTTATGATAGGAACTTCTAAATTTTTTGTTATGCAATGTTGAGATCTTTTTCTTGGTGTATTATAATCCCACTTCTGTTCCAGTTGATCAGTCCTGATGGATCATTTTTTGATGGATTCCTCTGACCGTACTCTCCTGTACTCTGTTTGCTTGTTTGGTTTATTAATTTTGTCATTTCCATCACAAACTATAAAGACTGGCAGGTGGTCACTGATTAATAATCCACTTAATGTCTTGTTTTTCGTGTCATTGGTGAAAATGTTTTTAATCAGAATGGCACGATTTTTGGAAAGAAATTAATGCTATACATCATATTAATAAATTCATCTGTACTTTTACTTTTATTCAGATTCAACAAGTCCATATTGAAACCCTCACATATGATGGCAGTGAATTTGGATAATAAGGAAATACCCTGAGCAACCACAAAAGCCGTTTGAAAATCAGTAAAATAAGTGGAGATTTCTATTGTTTTACACCAATAGAACAAATAAAGGAACCCTTTCTTAAACAAGTGTTTTATCATGGAGAGATTGTTTTAATGGATATTTGAACTTGGTTAGATGAAAGTTGATGCTCTGAAGGATGTATTTTTGGCGATATCACATTTTCAACCAGGTACGCCATTTTCAACTTACACTGGCTCTCACTCAAAACACAACCTTGTTAATAAATCTGTATTACACCGAAGCGGCTCACAAATGCCTTTTGATACTCAAGTCACATTATCACAACTGCAGCTTTTTAATGAGCACTAATCACTACACTCATATAAAAGAAGGTTTGTTTTCAGTCATCATGAATCTTGTTCTGGTGATTTTTATCCCTGATATATCTCGCGTAATATTGTTTACTAATTTCTGTCTAATTTTCCTCTGATATTACCTGCCTTGTGTATGACCTGCCTATGTGCCTGATCCGATGACCTCTGCCTGTTTTGTGACGACGTATACTGTATTTACTGGTGTTTGTTTGTTTCTTTGTCTGTCAGTTTGATTGTAAACAAAATCCTGACCACAGCCATCGACAGATTTTTACAAAACTTGGTGGAGACGCTACCCTTCCTGAGTCCCAGACATGATTTCATTTTGGAATATCAGGGTCAAAGATTTGGAGATAAAGCACTTACAGTATAACTTATAAATAAATAAGTGACCCTTCGTCAGACCCCAGCCATTCTTTAAACATGAGAATTTCCCCCTATAGAACATACTGAGAGACAAGCCCGTGGGTTATTAATGAACCCAGTACCACATAGGGCTCATTTACTACATTATTCATGCTGCAGGTAGCGCTACCTTTCACTCTATAAGTACTAGTGAGTCTCTAGGTGGATTGAGTTTTGCATCTACATATCCAATAAATATGACTGTTACCTTGCTTAAGGACACATTCCCACAATATGTTGTCTGTTAAGAGAATAATACACATAATTAAATAATCACATGTTAAAAACGTGTTGGGTAAATTAGAAAAATATTTCTTTATTTAAAATAATGCAAAATGATAGAAGTTTTAAATTAGTTTACCAATTACAGTGCTGGAGAGCTCGTAATGCAAACAACCCCTCACCACTCCCAGGCTTCGTCCTATCCCACATATTATGCACTCTAAAAAGAAAGTTACATTTTTTAGTCTCATTCATTAGTGTTAGAAGATTTTTTGAGGTTCATGTGGAATTTCTTTTTATAATAAACCCCACATTGTTTCAGCATGTTACACTTGGTGTTGCTGCCCATCGCGGAAAATCACAGTATGTTTAGGTTGAGAATAAAACAGAGCGGGACACGGTAGTGTAACGGGCAGAGATGGCTTAGTGGTTATTATTTCTGTTATTTTATTTTCATTAATTAATTAATTACAATTTTTTGTTTTTTTAAAAATGTAATTAAAAATTTAATCTCAATACAAGACCTTTACCAGATCTTGTATTTTGTCCTGCTGAGTGTCATGCTATTCTCCTCACCAGCTCAAAACAGGTAGCAGAGCCGATTTAGTCGCCAATTACCTGGCTAAGCGGCAGTTTAGATAAGTTTAAGGGCATATAGTACCAACCCTGGAGCTCCACTGAGAACTAAAAAACACTGGGGTAGTAAAGTATGACTCAGTAAAGTATAGTACAATACAGTACAGTACAGTACAGTATAGTATAGTATAGTATAGCTTGGTATGGTATAGTTTATAATATTATAGTATTGTGGAGTGTGGTAGTTGTGGTCTGTTTTATGGTTTAGTATAGTGTACTACAATCAGTAGTGTGGTATGGCATATTATTGCATGGTATGGTGTAATACAGCATGGTGTGTATAGTTTATTAAGGTGGAGAATAGTATAGAATAAAGTGATATATATATATTATGTTGTAGTATCTTTTGGTAGTTTAAATTTTATATTGTATTAAGGCCAGGTATAGTACAGAATAAAGCAGTATAATGCAGTGCAGCACAGCATAGAATAGTGTGGAATAGTACAGTATAGTATAGTACAGTATAGTATACCTTAGTTTAAGAGTTTATTGTAGTATAGAATAGCACAGTATAGTGCAGTATTGTATAGTTTAGTATAACAGTATAGTTTAATATAGTATAGAATATCATAGTACAGCACAGCATGACAGTGTACTACTGTATAGTATAGTTTAAAATACTATACAATGTCATAGCATGCTATAGTTTAGTATAGAATAGTGTTGTATATTGCAGTATATTATAGCATACTAGAGTATAGTATATTGCAGTATAGTGTGATGTTGTATGGTAGATTAAAGTATAGTATAGTATAATTTAGTATGGTGTAGCGTTAAATAGTGTAGTGTGGTGGGGTGTACTTTAGTATGGTTCAGTGTAGTATATTGTGGAGTAGTGCAGTGTAGTATGGTATAATATATTATAGTGTAGTTTAGTATAATGTGGTATACGGTAGTGTACCATGGTGTAGTATAGTATAGTGTAGCACAGTGTAGTATGGGTCACTATAGTATAGTTTAGTGTTGTGTAGTGTGGTGTAGTGTAGTACAGTATAGTGAAGAATAGTTCAGTGTAGTATGGTTTAGTATAGTGTAGTATAGAATAGTGCTGTATAGTAAAGTATGGTTTTGTAGAGTGTAGTTTAGTGTAGTATAATGTAGTGTGGTATAGTGTAATGTAGTACTATATAGTATAGTGTATTATAATGTGGTATATTGTAGTATAGTTTAGTATAGTATGGTACAGTACAGTACAGTTAAGTATGGTTTAGTATAATATAGAATATCAGTGGTATGATATAAGAGTGGAATAAAATAAAAATGAAAAAACACAGACATCTAAATTGTCCTGATTGATTCTTTTACTTTATCCTGGTGAGGACTGAGTGTAATCCACCGTGAGATGGAAATATTAAAGGAACAAGAAGGTTGGGGAGTTAACATACTTTACCGTTCTTCTGCTCCTCTCCAATGTAGTCCCGGCAAAAAGAAATCTCATTGTAGCACATATTAAGTATACAGTCTATAAAGAAAAGAGTTAAATTTTGACCTCATTGCATTAAGCCGCCACATTTCACATCCTTTACTTGCACTTAACTTCTAAACAGCATTTAAGTAATAAACAACAAAAACAACTCTTAACAATCTTACAAAAAAATTCTGCCTCCAGTTGGGTCATATCAATAGCTTCAACAGGAACAGAGCTGAGTGCTAGAGAGAGAAAGAAAGAGAGAGTGTGTGAGAGAAAATGAGTCAGAGAGAAAGAAGAGAGAGAAAAAGAGGGAAAGATAAGAAAAAGACAGAGAGAGAGGAAAGAGGAAGAAAGAGAATGAGAGAGAGAGAGAGGAAGAAAGAGAGAGAATGAGAAAAAAGAGAGAGAGAGGACAGAAAGAGAAAGAAAAAAGAGAGAGAGAGGACAGAAAGAGAAAGAAAAAAGAGATAGAGCAAAACGAAAGTGAGGAGAGGCAGGACGCAAATGAATGAGAGAGAGAGAGAGAGAGAGAGAGAGAGAGACAGAATTTATAATCTAATAATTCAGGTTATCTTTTAGAATAAAATGAAAACTTGAGATTAAAGACTTAGTTTTCAGGTCACATGACATCACTGATATAAATTATTGTTTGTTTTGATTTTAAAACTTCGTATAATGATCATGTAACATGTTTGTTATTTCTTCTCTTCATTCTTTACTTTAATTTTAGAATAAACTCTTCTGCTTTCATTCTTTCATTTATGATTATTTTATACTTCAGTGTGTATTTTATATTTACTGTAAATTTAAACTGAGTGTAAAAATACATTTATTACCAAAAATCAGGAGAAGAAGAAACACAGAGCGAGACATTCTGATTGAACAACAAGAGCAATTCACACTAGAGGAGAAAAATATGATAATTAAGTTTTAATTTTCAACAATTAATCCCTTTTAAACATTTAAATTAACTTCTATTAAATTTTAATATGAATTTCCATATGTGTGTAATTATATAGTAATATACATAAATTCTATTCATTCAACAAATCAAACAATTTTCTTTCTATTGCTCTCTCTCTCTCTCACACACACACATATACACCCACACACTCACACACACACACACCCACACACTCACACGCACATACCTTTTCTGATGAATGTAAGAGAAAATGCAGACATGTATCCGTATTTAAAACCTGAACCAGTGGGCGTGTCTCAGAAAGAGTCAGTGAGAGAGGAGAGAAAACAATAGGATGACCCAATTAGGGTCGCGGGGACGCTGGAGCCCATATCAGCCGACTCTGGGTAAAGGCGGGGTAGACACTGAACAGCTCACCAGGCCACCGCAGGGCAACACACAGAAGAATTCAATTCAAGTCAGTTTTATTTGTATTGCGCTTTTTACAATTGACATTGTCACTAAGCAGTTTTACATAGTAAAATTAAATTAGGGAGGAATGTAAAAATTTTTCTATAACCCCCTACACATCCCTAATGAACAAGCCCGCGGCGACAGTGCCAACGAAAAACTCCCTCAGTTGACACGAGGAAGAAACCTTGAGAGGAACCAGGCTCAGGAGGGAAACCCATCCTCATTTGGGTGAAACCATAGAATACAAACCATGTAGTCCAGTTGGTTTTACCACAACTATAAGTCCTAAATAATTGCAGCAAGAGAGTTTCTTTCACCAGCAGCGAAAAGTCGTCTTCACAGTCGCTGAGTGCAGATCTAAACGCATATGGATAATAGATCAGGATAGGATAGGGTCTATCCTGGATAGCAGGATAGCAGAAGGATCAGGAGGATCAGGATCACTGACATCCAAGGCGTAGCATGTGTACCTCAGCAAAACACAGAGAGCGAGAGGGGAGGGGGTTGTTAGGTGTTCTTATAGCAGTGTGACGATAAAATAAGAGTTTATTAGTGCTGGGTGCAAGCAGGGACTCCGGCATGACTAACTATGAGAGAGAGGGAGAGAGAGAGTGAGAGAAAGAGTGAGTGAGAGAGAATGAGAAAGAATGAGAGGAAGGAAGAGAGAGAGAGACAATGAGAGGGAGATCCTATATTTTGTCTTATATGTATATTTTATTTTATTCTATATATTTTCTTTATTTCTATCTTTTTGCATTTTTATATTTATCTGACCTTTAAAATCCTTTAAAATTTTAGTTATTGTTCTTTTCTTTTTGTTGCTTCGATAGTTTATTCTTTACATTGTGGACAGTCGTACTAAGCATTTCACTACATATTGTACTGTGTATGATTTGTATGTGACAAATAACATATGAATTTAAATTTGAAAGAGAGAGAGAATGAGAGGAAGGAAGAGTGAAAGAGAGAGAGTGAGAGAATGTGAAAGAATGAGAGAAAAGGAGAGAGGGACAATCAGAGGAAGAAAGAGAGAGGTAGAGAGAGAGTGAGTGAGAGAGAGAGATAATGAGAAAGAATGAGAGGAAGGAAGAGAGAGAATGAGAAATAAAATGAATAGATGAGTAAAACTTTTTTTAGGACATATGACATCACTGATATAATGCTCTTTGTTAGTTTCCCGCTCCTCTATCCATTAGGCCACGGCCGCTGCCCCACCTTTTCTGATAAATGAAATGTTCTCCTCATTGTTTCTGTTTTGATTTTAAAATGCTTTGTAAAATGTTTTGACGTGTTTGTATTTCTTCTCTTCATTCTTTTATTTTCATTTCAGAATAAACTGTTCCGCTCCCACTATTTCATTTATATTCACCTCACAGCAAGACAGTTCTGGGTTCGATTCCTGGCCCCGGGGTGATTCTGAGGTGAGTTTGCATGTTCTCCCCGTCCTTGTGTGGGTTTTCTCCGGGTACTCCGGTTTCCTCCCACAGTCCAAAAACATGCATAGTAGGCTAATGAGCTGTTCGAAATCAGCCCTAAGTGTGAGTGTGAGTGGTTTTGTGTGTTGCCCTGCGATTTTTTAGTGAGCTGTTCACTAACAACAAAAAAATAGGTAAGATTTTATTATTTTAAAGGACTTTATTGATTTCACAGCAGCAAAGTTCTGTTTCAGCAGCAGAAGGAAATACAGCAAGAATCAGATGATACGCAGCAGATCACCGTGTAATCTAAAGGAATTTAATCTAATATTTTATAATTAACCCCAAAACCTAAAGCAACAAAAAGAAGCACGAGGAGAATATTACATAAACATTTCAGTGCTTAAACTACTACATGTATTTATCTGCTCTCTGATTGGTTTAGAAGAAGGTGGCGTCCTCTCTGTGTTCAACATGATGCAGTTGCTAGAATCATCTCATTAATGCCACAGATGTAAATATCTAGGAGGGAAAAAGCTAATTAATACAGAGCAATTAATAACTAGCAATTATTAGCTGGTTAACTAGTATTTTCAGCCCACTACCACTAACTACTACCACTAATAATACTAATAATAATAATATAAAGTATAATTAGTTGCTTAAACTGTCAATGATCATGTGACATGTTTTTGTTGTTTCTTCTCTTCATTCCTTTACTTTCACTTCAGAATAAACTCTTCTGCTCTCTCTTTCATTTATGATTTTATACTATTTAAATATATATTTATATATATATATATATATATATAGAGAGAGAGAGAGAGAGAGAGAGAGAGAGAGAGAGAGAGAGAGAGAGCGGAACAGAGAGAGAGAGAGAGAGAGGAACAGAGAGAATTTATAATTTAATAATTCAGGTTATCTTTTATAATAAAATGAAAACTTGAGATTAAAGACTTAGTTTCCAGGTCACATGGCATCACTGATATAAATTGTTTCTGTTTTGATTTCACCATATAATGATCATGTGACATGTTTGTTGTTTCTTCTCTTCATTCTTTTACTTTTACTTCAGAATAAACTCTTCTGCTCTCATTCTTTCATTTATGATTATTTTATATGTGTATTTTATTATTCGTTCATTTATTTTCTAAGCCGTTTAATCCTAATTAGGGTTGCGGGGAAGCTGGAGCCTGTCTCAGCCAACTCTGGGCGAGGGTGGGGTACACACTGAAAAGCTCGCCTGTCCATCGCAGGGCAATGTAATCTAAAGAAATTTAATCCAATATTTAAAATTAACCCCAAAACCTAAAGCAGAAAGAAGCACGAGGAGAATATTACATAAACATTTCAGTGTTTAAACTACTACATGTATTTATCTGCTCTCTGATTGGTTTAGAAGAAGGTGGCGTCCTCTCTGTGTTCAACATGATGCAGTTGCTAGAATCATCTCATTAATGCCACAGATGTAAATATCTAGGAGGGAAAAAGCTAATTAATACAGAGCAATTAATAACTAGCAATTATTAGCTGGTTAACTAGTATTTTCAGCCCACTACTACTAACTACTACCACTAATAATAAATAATAATAATAATAATATAAAGTATAATTAGTTGCTTAAACTTGGTGAATGTGATAAAGTTGTGTTTCAAATTTTGTGAACCATTTACAAAGTTATATATTTATAAATATATATATAAAGAAAACATCATCGAATCTTCATACAAGTCCTCAGAGAGGTAATAACTGTAACTTATGGGTCATGTTCTGTCTGCTGGATCTGTTATCTCCTCTCCTGTGTGTGTGTGTGTGTGTGTGTGTGTGTGTGTGTGTGTGTGTGTGTGAGTGTGTGAGTGTGTGAGTGTGTGAGTGTTCTGATTACAGGCTCCGCCCTGAGGATCCCACCTGTTCCTCATTCCCTCCAGAGGATAAAAGGCCCACTATTCTTAGTTCCTGTTGCCAGATCGTTCTGTGTCATCTCAGGGATCAAGTGATCTAGCCGGTCGTTTATCTAGTGACTATCGCCAAGTTTACCGGCCTGGTTCTCAATAAAAAACCCATTCTTTACTTTATCTTGTCTAGTCTGTCCTGCTTTTGGGTCTGTTATGTCCTGGTACCATCATAACAACATGTAAAATTCTGATAACATTTAAGATTATATTTCTGCAGATAGAACATTGTTAAGGTTGATAAACTTTCAAGCACTGTTGCGTATCAAATCTTTGAGATCGGAAATGAATTTTACCTCGAAGCTGGACTGGGTTGGATCCTTCAAACATAACAAAATAAACAGAGCAGACATTAATCACGCTCAGACCTGACTACATTGAAAATCTTAATTATTAATCAATGGAATCTACTTTACCCTGATGACTCCAGGTCACAGACAGACATTCTTTACAAACGTGGCTCCACTTTAAAACACAGTCATCAAGTCCTGAGGAAAACGATCCTGTATTAAACACGTGTTTAGTTTTTTCATTTAAATCAAAACTCAGCTTTAAGTGTGTTTACCTCGCCAGATGTCAGAGAGTACACTCGCTGTGCTGTTTCCTGTTAAGGGAGATGAAATCAGTGAAGTGATAGTCGAAGCTTTAATAATTCTAATTTAGTACATTTTACAATCCTACACAGTGAGGAGGAAACAACGAGTATAGGCGAAGGGAGCAGTCACACCCCGTTGGATAGAAACTCTGGGAAAGAAAATGATCTGGTGGTGAAAGTCCTCGGTGAAGACTACCTCGGTGAAGACTACATGATTATAATAATATTAATAATACCAATAATGATAACAATAATAATAATGATAATTATAATAGTAATAATAATAATAATGATAGTGATGATGACAATAATAATTTAGCTTCTTTCCATAACTAAGATTGTACTGAGAGGTAAATCACCAAAAATCCTCATGGATGGTTGAATACACGCTTTTCCCCAGTGATGAAAATCCTTCAGGAAACAACCAGAAACATCTGAGAGCAAAGAGAGAAAAAAATCCCAGCAGTCCAAATGAAACAAAATTCCACATAAACATAAATAACATTAATAACATTTAATTTCATATCAGAAACAAATCTTAAATTCTAAACTTATTGGTTTTACCTTGACGTTCCATGAGATTCTCTGTGAGAACAAAAACCACCAGAAAGAGAAATTTCATACACATCTTTCATAACTGAAGACTCAAAGGGTTAAAGCTCTGGATTAATATTCAGAAGGTCAGGGGTTCAAACCCCAGTACCACTAAGGTGCCACCACTGGGCCCCTGAGCGAGGCCCTTAAACCTGAACTGCTCAGTTATATAAAATCCACAGGTACTCATCACTTTTACAAAAATTATCCATTACAACTGATTGACTTAAAATTTTTTTAAAACCGCTGTAACATCTGTTACATAAAGACTTACGCAGGGTTTTCAGAGTGTGCAGATCATAGTGCCCCATGCAGCTCTGCAGTCTCTTCATACTTGATCGAATCCAGCAGTAAATGTAACCTTAACATTTAATATAATAAATCATTTAAAATAAAAACATCTTTTGAAAAATTATAAAAACTCCTTCAACTTTTAAATAGCTGTAAAATGAAATCATTTATTAATATTTTTAATTGAGGGAAAAACCTGCACTGTTGCTGTTCTTGTTGATGTTGTTGCCCAGTAAAGCTTCTATAACGTGCACTAAAATAAAACATATCGTGTAACAGTCAGAAGGAAAAGCTGTAACTTTAAGGGTTTTTTGGTGTCTTTTTGGTGTGTGAGTGCGCATGCGAGAGTGTGTGTGTTCTGGGTGTGTGTAAGTCTGAGTGTGTATGTGTGTGTGAGTGTGGGTGAGTGGGAGTGAGTGTGGATGTGAGTGTGGGTGACGGAGTGGGTATGAGTGTGGGTGTGAGAGTGGGTGTGGGAGTGTGTGTGGTTGTGGGTGTGAGTGTGGGTGTGAGTGTGGGTGTGGTTGTGGGTGTGGGTGACGGAGTGGGTATGAGTGTGGGTGTGAGAGTGGGTGTGGAAGTGTGTGTCCAAGTAAGTGTGGGTGTGGGAGAGAGTGTGGATGTGAGTGTGGCAGTGGGTGTGAGTGTGAGACTGAGTGTGAGTTTGGGTGTGGGAATGGGTGTGAGTGTGGATGACAGAGTGGGTGTGAGTGTGTGTCTTCTGGTGAAGAAGGCACGACAGCATCTCTTTCATCTCAGACGCCTGAAGGACTTTAAACTGCCCTCAAGAGAGCTAAGGACTTTTTACACCTGCACCATTGAGAGCATCCTGACGGGAAATATCACAGCCTGGTTTGGAAACAGCACCA
>JAOUQZ010045045.1:0-10813 GCA_028564935.1 Neosilurus hyrtlii | reverse complement strand
ACAGTGACAGACATGGCCGGCATTTGATAACCCAGTTAGCTGCACTGGGGGGACAGCAGTGAGAACCCGTCGATAGTAATCCAGCACCTTACCACCAGGCCACCACTGCCCCATATTCATTATTGCTGGTGTTTATTTCATTCAGAAATATTGGCACCCTGCAGGCTGCGTTAAAAAAAAAAACAAATCCCTGCAGGGTGCCAATATTTCTGGAGGTTGATGCCTGTAAAGACAGGTTAGAGTAAACCTGTAAAGTCGGTGTGATGTAAGAGCATTTAGGTCAGCTTTATTTTCAGTCATGTGAGGTCATCGTGAAGCTATTTTATTAGATGCAGGTGTTTCTACCAGCTGGAAAATGGCAGCCAATGCTGCTGAATAAGGTAAAGCTTGAGCACTGGAGTGTTTTCCTCCGTTACTTTGTTCTTTGCTTGGCCTTCCCTGTAAGTCCATAAAGCAGCTTTATTCTGGCTATGACTTAAAAGGCCTGTAAAGTGGATTTAATTGATTACCCCCGTTAAGGGATTGTATTCCACAATTTAGCATGATAATTATAAATTTACTATTATAATGAGATCATCATATCGTGGAGAAGTCTCGCCGAGTAGTTAAAATGGGTGTGGCCTAATTTTGTTTCCTTTTACTTCAGTCTTTCTTTTGCTGTTTCTTTTTCAAGTACAGTAGACATTAACATTCTTTTTTTTTTTAATGATCTCGGTGTAACCTATTTTTTCTGCTGCTCCTGGACATTGAAGTTGACATTTAAGACTAGGAACAAAAATTCCATAAATCAACATTAGAACAACATAGTTGCAGGCAGGTCAATCCATGTCAACCCAACCAATAATAATATAACCTCCATATTGACCATCTTGACCATCAAATGTTCCTATCTAGGCATAAATAGCTGTAGAATACATTTCCAAAATTTCAGGTGAAAATACCAAGTGGTTCCAAGTTATGGTCTTTTCAATTTTGGACTTTTGACCCCCGTTTTGACTTCTTGGATGACAATATTGTTTTGAAACATTTTTTTTGGTAGGCCACAACCCCAGCTAATTTTTTTGCACGACATATAGGCAAGATATGTATCATTATGTGGTGAAAATATTAGATCTCTTGGAAACTATCTACATAGTCAGGCATCACATTCTATAGAGGGTTCTGATGGACTTATCTGACATATCACTTACCTATCATTTTCACACAGAATGCATGGTTTCCCTGTGCTCATGAGTGCTATAATCCGTAGAGTATAACCTATGTAATAAGGATCAAGTGAAATATTGCATGTCCATGCACCTATTTTATCATCCAAATATATAAATAAATTTTCTGGAATGGAAAATTTTCAGTTTTTGAAGGACCATAACCTTATAATGAAGCATCTATGGTCAATTTTGCAGATTTGGTTATGTTTCATTTATTGAAAATATTAGCTGGGGTACCAAGTTTCAGACTTTTATGTGGTCTAGATTTAAAGTTATGGTCTATCAAAAACTGTTCCACATCAGTATCATCATATAAGAGGTCCAAAAGGGGCGGAAAGTTCAAATTTGAATGGACTATAATTTGGGAACCACTTGGAATTTTCACCTAAAATTTTGGAATAGCTTTCTTTAGGTGCGTGCACACACACACACACACACACACACACACACACACACACACACACACACACACACACACACTTTATATATTTATGTGTGTGTGTGTGTGTGTTGACATCAAGCATGAAACATGTTACATAAAAAAATGTCACCACACGTAATACAGCCACAGCACAGATGTAAGTGTTATAAAAAAAATTATAGCACACAGTTAAGCCATGTTTACATGATATTCCTGTGATACTTGATTTCCTGTATGAAATCCAGACCTATGTTAAATGACGTACGTATGCTCAACCTACGACTGTTGTAAAAATGTTCTTGTGTTGTGAGTTTACCATAGAGCAATCATAGTAGCAGTTTAAATTTTTCTTTATTCCATCTCCGAAGTAATTCTTGACAGCTCCATTTCCTCTGTCTGTTGTGCAATGCCCTATGATGTCCTAAAGCTGTGTTATGATAGACATCTAAATTTCATACATGTTTTTGGTCCTCTGATGTGCTCAGAATCATACAGTTTTCTTACAATATTACGCATGACTGCATGACAAGGGTCAACAATGGCATTTTCCATCGATCACTTCGCCAAATTTCTTAAGACACACCCACAACTGTTGGACCTGGTGTATACCTGTCGTGCGATGTACGTGACACGAGTTTGCACCAAGAAGGTAAAAATCGACAAACCTAACAAACTTGTGACACAAAACAGCTGAACACGTTAATCACACAGTAAGAGGACCAGGGTGAAGACAGGACAAAAAAAATGGATTTGCTGATGATAAACATGCTTTTAACAGAACAGCAACAGAACTTAACACTCGGGCTAAACATCAGACCTGTCTAATTCTACATAAACAGTTAGAGGAGCTTGTTAGAGTTGTCACACATGTGCACCTGTTCCGCTAACAAGAAATCAGAAGAAGCATAGCTTTACCAATCTTCAGAAATATCCACAATCACTTGTTCTCTTTCCAAAAATTCAGGTTTTACCAAAAATTTGTTATATTTAATGGGTTTTGCTGCTTATTTTGTTTTTAGAATGTACATTTTTACGCACGTCCCACATGAGACGAGAGTTAACAGGATAATCGGTGCTCATTTTGGTAGCTCTCTTGATAGGTTGGTTTTTGCTGTCTAGTTTGCATTCAGGCCGACACTTTATTTATTTATTTATTTATTTATTTGCCTAATGAGTAATCTACGTGCTAGTGTTCTGTCAAACATGGAAGAGTGCTTGCACCACTGATGCCCATGTTAGCGCGGATGGTGAAAGTAACCCTAGCGCTGCTGTTTGCTAGCTGGTATCACGGTGACTGGTGTGTGAGATGACTCAGTGTTTTTCTGAGTGAAGCTGGCTAGGTGTGGTCAGGGAGGGAACATATCAGGATTATTCCTATCAATCGTATACGATCGAATGATTGTGTGTCCATTTTGATTTCAGGTTTGAGGTGAAGAGTAAAAAGTCGCTGCTGCTTTATTGTTATTCTTGATCAGGAATCTCTGAGCTGAAACATGTCGTCATTGTTCATTTTTTAGTTTTGCAGAGAGACTCATTTTTCCTAATCTAAAGTGCAGTGTGATTAGAATACAGTTAAGCTCTTTGGGTTTTATATACTCCAGACATTTAAGATAAGACACGCCTGATTAATCACTGTTTACAAATGTTTTTGGCAGTAGTCATGTCAGATTTTTTTTACATTTTTTATTTTAAACCAGTGGCAGCAAAACCCCGGAGAAGAAGCAGTGTCTATATATGAGCAAATTAATGGCAAAACATTTGGACTAAATCATCCTTTAGTTGTATACTTAAAAATAGCTTAACAATCACTCTGTGGAATCAGTCTTTGTCTGTTTCTTTGCTCTCGCATCATCGTACATTTATAGGCACTTAATTTGTCTTCCTTGTCCTCTTTCTGAGCACTCGAGAACATCCTCCTCCACTGTGCTTAGCCCTATCCGGGCTGAGACGCTGCAGCTGGAGTGTTTATTTGTGATTTTCTTTTTGGGATAAAGTGTCTTTCTGTCAAGAGCCAACTGGGCTTTACTTCTCTGAAAGCACCAGCATACCACCAGAACTTTTATTGCAAAGTAACAGAAGTACCAGCTACTGTGTGCGTGTGTGCATGAAAGGTGGCATAGAGGTTAGCCAGAAAATTCCAGCCTCGGTGAGGGTGTTTCTATGTATTTTGCATGTTTGTGTATTCAGCAGAGTTTGCATGCTTGCATGGGTTTCCTCCAGGTACTTCGGTTTCCTCCGCCAGTCCAAGACCACAGTTTACGTTAGGCTAACTGGCTGTTCCAAATTGCCTCTAGACATGAGTGTAAGTGCAAATGGTTTTGTGATGGTGAGATGTTCATGGTGTTTCCTGCCTTCACCAAGAGTCAGCTGAGATAGGACCAGCCTCCCTGTGACCCTAGTAGGATTAAGCGGTTCAGCAGATGAACGAACGTGTTTGTGTGTGTGTGTGTGTGTGTACATCGATTGCAGTTGTAAAGAGAGGAAAACGAGCCCGTGTCACATACATCGCACGATAGGTATACGGCAAGTTCACAACAGAAGATTGAGCAAATTCCTAGGACAGTTGTGGATGTGTAGTACGAAAGTCACGTGTTGTTCTAAGGAAAATGCAGTTGTAGACCCTTGGTGGGGAGTTTTGTATACATCCAAAAAGATTTCCCTTTCCTAGGAAATTCTCAACGTCACATAGGACTTGCGATGCCCTGCAACATCCTATATTCACACGATAAACATAATAATTTGATATGCTTTTTAGCATATTTTTTCTTTCTTTCTTTCATATTTTTTTAGCATTTTTATTTTTTGTTGTGCTTATATGTGAACACAACAACACAGCTTTCAAATCCTTCACCCAAAGCTACGCCATTCGCCTCTTCGTCATAGCTCCACTAAATTCATCATCGTGTTCATTACATTTATCGAACTGCTGCTAAGCCACCACTGCCCTGTGGTGCCACCACAACCACATCCTGGACACTGTGAGCTTTGTAGAAGAGTAGCAAGTCACATGTGATCTCTTTGGTGTTTTCTAAAAGGCATGTTGAAGAAGATGGGGGAAAAACATTTCTCTGATTTCATTAAATTAGTTGTTGGCCCTGGTGCAGAATACTGTGATTAGCAGAACCTTAACATTGCTCATCATAATCTGTTAAGTGAAACATGGTGGTGGTAGCACAAAGTTGGTTCAGGCTTGCTTCTCTGACTAATGCTGTCTTGCCCAGTTATTGACTTTGGTGGATTGTCAAGTGTAGTCAGAGTTGGCTTCGTGCCACATTCTTTCCTTCTTTGGAAGAATGTCTTCTTATCTTATCTTCAGCATTGTTCAACATTGTCATTCAGCATCTTGGAAACAGGGGAACACCCGGAACAGCTCATCAGTCCATCTCACTGCCAACACATACACAACTACTCACATCCAGGAGGAGCCAATTAGCCTACTGTGCATAACTTTGGACTGTGGGAGGAAACCAGAATACCCGAAAGAAACCCACACATGTACAAGGAGAACATGCAAACTCCACACCTTATTGCCCTTATTGAGCACAGGACACGAACCCAGGACCTTCTTGCTTTGAGGTGGTCATGCTAACCACTACCCCACCATGCTGCTTTCCATTTTCTGTCTTTATTTTACCAGTACATATTCTTAGTAATTTTTTTATCGTCCTCTGTGTGTGTGTGTGTGTGTGTGCACGCGCGCAATTTTCTTGTTTGTAAAACCTCGACAGAACAGAACTGAGAGGCCTTTATATAAACTTTGGGCCAGTGAAAACACTGCCGTGCTCACAATGGCTGTATTGAAATGTTTAAATGCTAACATGTGTCACAGCACTGTAACTATTTTTCTAATCATTTGAATAAAGACATCACAGGGTTGAAGGGGATGGGGAGTGCATTTATTATCTTTAACTCAGTCAGGGTCAGGCTCTGTTCAAGGGAGCAAAAAATAACATGAAATTCCTTTTAGAGTGCAGGTTTAATGATCGTGAATTTAAATGGAAGTGGATTTCATATGGACTTGTTGAGCCACTGAGTCAATCTGAGAGAGTGGTATTTGAGCGGTGAAGTTATTTTCTACTTTCCATCCATCCATCTGCCGAATCACTTATTCTTACTGGGGTCACAGTGAGGCTAGAACCTATCTCGGCAAACTATCGGCGAAGGCGTGCTATCCTGTTGTCACTGTACAACATTGATTTTACTTGGCTTTCTACATGTCTAAATATATAGTGTATATATCCTATTAGGGTCGCTCGGAGGCTGGAGCCTATCCACCCTATCTGGGCAAAAGCAGGGTACACCCTGAACAGCTTGCCAGTCCATGACAGGGCCAACACGTACACAGCCATTCACACTCACACCAAGGAGCAATTGGAACATCCAAATGTACATTTATTTTTGGACTGTGAGTATAAGCCAGAGAAACCAGAGGAATCCGACGCAAGCACGGGGATAACATGCAAACTCCACACAGAAACGTCCGTGCCGAGCCCAGGACTCGAACCCAGGACCTTCTTGCTGTGAGGTGGATGTGCTAACCACTACGTCACTGTACCGTCCTATTTCCTATTAAATATTTATTACAAAGTTTGTGTACAATGGTGCGTAAGGAAGAAAACATGTAGGGGTATTTTGTTATAGGAGAATAGTCAGTGACGGGGAGATGCAATGAATTAGTCCAGTGTTGTGTTTTGTTTTTTTTTTGTTTTTTTTATTTAAATTTTTTTTTAGGCTTTTTATTGTGTATTGCAGCTAAAGAAACTTCATTATGTCTCTATTTTAAAGTGAATATGACACACATATGCTGCTGAGAAATGGCATGGCATTTCACATGACTACAAGCATTGACACTGTAGACTCCTTCCATAATTACTAAATGAACACCCCCAATTATATAAAGCATCACAGTATCTACAATTAAATGCCTTTTTTATGCTGTCCATTTTTGTGTCTGCTTTGGTAAAAGGGATTAAAAAACCCACTTCCCACCCCCACCAAAAAACAAAAAGGGAAAATTTGAATGTTTTGTATTTGCATTTTTCATGACGGTAAAAATCTCTTGGATAATTCTGGCAGCAGAAAAATCAAATGGTTAGTTTGTACCCATCAGATCACTTGAGCTGTTTTTTAAGTATGTGCATTTTAAGTAACTTGAGCCTTCTGTTTTCTTGTATCGTATTGTTTGGAAAGACCGATTCGAATTGCTGCCAAAGTGAATGAAACTCCGAGCTGGTACAGACACAGCGTGCAGCTTCCAGTGCCTGCACAGAGCAGTGTACTGGGCTGAGCCTGCGAGAGCTGACGTGCATGCTGTGTGTATGTTTTGTTAGTCTAATCTTGCAAATCATGGCAGACCTCAGGCAGCCATGATGAATGGCTTGATCCGAAAGCCTGCATGTTATTACTTCTTGATCATTCCATGTCAAGTCACTTAGCTTTCAGAAAACTTCCCAGGCAACCATCTCAGAATTCAATGAAACTTTACCCAGACATAGAACGTTTCAACACGTACAAATGCAAAATTTCAAGGTCCTAGTTCAAAAACCTCAGAGATATGTTCATTTAAACATCGCAGGCTAGTACCCATTTGTTGGCCGTGACTTGAATTTACCATTTTGGGGATTTTTGAAAGCTTGTAACTCCCCTAATAATAACTGTACAGGGCTGAAACTATGCATACCAACTGAACAGGACATTCAGCTCATAAAAAGATGTATATACTTTCTATTGAAATATATCCTTATATTAATGATTAATTGGGGCTATAAATACATTTGAAATGATAAATATGTTATATAACTTATATTGTACATGTACTATTCGATAATAGAATCTATGACAGATAATCATGCGCAACAAATGTCACTTTTCTGATTGTTATTAAAGCAAATTTAAAACATTTGTTTTTGCTTATTATCACTTTGATACCAGTTTAAGACTATATTCTGATTTTATACAAAAGATTTATGCATATTTTATTCCTCCTCAGAAGGAAAGTTCAAAAACAAGAATTGAAAAAATTTCACAAGCGAAATTTATGACAATTTTGAGATGATGGCTGAGTATGAAGCAAATGAGCAAGAAGGATGAAATTTTGTTTGTTGCTAGATCTGATATACATGTGGCATGTGGTCAGGTTTCATAACCGTGGTAAACTCCACATCTTCAGGGGCTCGAAATATGAGCAAATTTTCACCTATCGTTCAGTTTTTGGACCCTCACTAAAACACCATATCACATTTATTCTTCTTAAAAACTGTTTGTTTTACATGGAAATATGCTTAAGTTTGCTATAAAAATACTTTTCGGGGGTGGCGAATCTATTTTCTGTGTCAAAAATTCGTACTTTTTTCAAAATTGCAGTATCAATAGCAACCTAACCCTGACAAATAGAGTAATTTTGACTGCAGACAGAGTGTCAAAGAGTGTCTGACAGAGTAATTCTGACAGAGTGTATCCTGTTCTGTTGGTATGCAAAGTTTCAGCCCTATACTTAAGTAATTATTAGTTAATTAATTCCCAAAATGGTAAATTGCAAGTTGTGGGCTGACAACTGGGTACAATCATGTGATCTTTGAATTAAGATATCTCTGAAAGTTTTTGAACTAGGACCTTAAAATTTTGCATGTGGTCATGTTGAAACATTCTATGTCTGGTTAAAGTTTCATTGAATTCTTAGATGGTCACCTGGGAACCTCTAATTGACATGAAATGATTTGAATTGACATGAAATGAGTTGAATTGACATGACATGATCCTGCTTTTAGGTCTTGTTACAGGTACCGGTGTTTATTTTGCAAATAGTGCCTTTATTGGTCTATAAAACAGGTATTCAAATAAGATAATAAAAGTTCCGGATACATAAAACTCTTTGCTCATAGAGGTTTGGATGGGTGACTAAAACATAACTGAACAGCATCAAATCATGTTCACCATTAAATATGTTACTTCATAAGTGAAATTGAGATGTTCAAGATTGAATTCATAGGTTTAAATAAGATCCATTTTAAGTGGTCATGTTTTTGCCTTGGGCAGCACGGTGGTATGGTAGTTAGCATGTCTGCTTCACAGCAAGAAAGTCCTTGGTTTGAGTTCCTGTGTGGAGTTTGCATGTTCTCCCTGTGCTTGCATGGGTTTGTCCATGTACTCCAGTTTCCTCATCAGTCATTAGGCAAATTGGCTGTTCCAAATTGCCCCTAGGTGTGTGCGTGTGTGTTGATCCTGCAGTGGATTGACAAGCTGTTCAGGGTGTACCCTG
Source organism: Neosilurus hyrtlii (assembly GCA_028564935.1). Lineage (NCBI taxonomy): Eukaryota > Metazoa > Chordata > Actinopteri > Siluriformes > Plotosidae > Neosilurus > Neosilurus hyrtlii. Next base: position 1,926 of record JAOUQZ010045045.1, on the reverse strand, counting down.
CCTTTGCCCAGTGTCAGCTGAGATAATTAAGTGGTTCGACCTATGAAATGAAATAAAATCATCACAGGGCTAACATGAACCCAAGCAACCATTCACACTCACATTCACATTCACACCTAGGGTCAATTTATCCAGAGTATTCATGTGACCTAACGTGCATGCCTTTGGACTAGAAAAACTCACACAAGCACAGGAAGAACATGCAAACCCTACACAGAAAAGCCGCTGGCTGAGATTTGAACACTAATAACCATTTTTATTCATGTAAAAAAAAAAAAGAAAGAAAAAGTTTTTTTCGTTTATAGTTACATTTAATGTTGTGCAGTTTCTATTCCTTTTATCACTTGCATTACAGTAGCTTTAAACCAAAGCTTTGGGAGTTGCGAAACTAAGGCCAGCATGTACTGTTAATACATTAAGCAGTATTGGTAGAATGTTTTTGTGAGTTCTTGTTTCTCATATTCAGTATTTTATGTATTTGTGTTTCAATATAATTAGTTGAACAAATATCTCTTCAAATAAAAAAAAAAATCCTAGTTTTACTGCATTCATATTTCTGGGTCTTATTAACTTTGAGAGAGAATCAAAAGACTTTTAAAAAGGAAAGATTTGTTTATAGCTTCAACAGTGGATGTAACTATAAACTAATAATGTCTGCTGTTAAATAACCATTTAAAAAATAATCTCGGGGAAATTTCTGTTGTATAAGGGAAATAAGGCACTTTAGGAAATGCTGTTGTGTTAAAACAAGTTTTGGAGGGTAGCAGTAAGTCTCGGGACACTTCCCTGGAACAGTATGTCTCGATGTGTTCTGTTCCTTACTGTTGCCCTTATACAGGATTTTTGTGCGTTTGCACGTTTCCACTAAGATTAGTATTTTGTGTGTGTGTGCAGCTCAATGAATGTGTTCTGCTGTATGTTTTGTGACTCAGTGTGTGTGTATGGCCATGAGCCTGGCGTCTCTGCTTGTCCGCTCGGTCATTATTCCATCATGTCATTTGAACAACGCTTATTGATTTCAGCGAATGGAGCCTCTTTGGGTTTTTTCCCCCTTGAACTGAATAATGAATGAAGGAAGCTCCGGCTGAAGTAGCGCTCCCACGAGGATGGGTCTGTGTCCTGTAGAGTTATTTATTTACATGGTCTGAATACTAATGAGGAGCCTCTATAGTAGATGATGGGGGTGGGGGGTGACAAAACTTTTGAGTATCAACACACTCTATTAAGACAACGATGGAGTGGACAGTGCCAAGCAGACTGTATAATGTGACCCAGTGTGTCACGGCTTCACTGTCGAGCTTCTGTTTTAACTTTAGTTAAGTTTTACACTGAATACACAAAGCTGACCTTTGCCCTCATATATTCCTGAACACTTCCTACAGCATGATAAAAGCTATGTGTTTTTAGAAATAGTGATAAATGGAAATTCCAAGTAATTTCAAAGTGTATGTTAATTATTTGGAATTGTTAGAAAAAATGTACGCTTCCTGTTTTCTCGAGGTTCTGTAAAAAAAAAAAAAAAAAAAAAGGTTAGTAGATCCTTTCTTTCCTTTTGTGTGTGATGGCACATCATGAAAATTCTCTCTCTTTCTTTTTTCTGGCTTCTTTCAGTTGAGAGAGAAGTGGTTCAGAAGCGGACCTTCACACGATGGATGAATCTACATCTAGAAAAGGTGGGTGCGAGTGTCTTTTCCAGCAAGAGATCCTGACTCTTCTGATCTTGTTGAAAGGTGAACCTGTGGTCAACACAGAAGGAGATTAAATTATATTTGTTCCTATGACATCACCAATTTTGACTTAAGTATTGGCTAGCTTGGTAGCAAACCTGGCTCCTGATTTAGATATATAATCAGTGCGTGTGTGTGTGTGTGTGTGTGTGTGTGTGTGTGTGTGTGTGTGTGTGTGTGTGTGTGTGTGTGTGTGTGT
>JAOUQZ010045044.1:0-10816 GCA_028564935.1 Neosilurus hyrtlii | reverse complement strand
AGACCCCGGGGAAGACCTAGGACACGCTGGAGAGACTATGTCTCTCAGCTGGCCTGGGAACGCCTCGGGGTCCCCCCAGAAGAGCTGGAGAAAGTGTCTGGGGTGAGGGAAGTCTGGGCATCCCTGCTTAGTCTGCTGCCTCCGCGACCCGGCCCCGGATAGGCGGAAGATGATGATGATGATGATGATGATGATGATGATGATGACTTTGAGAAAGGCAACACTGTGATGACTAAATGACTGGGTCTATTTTTTTTGAAGGTGGCAGGTCTCATGGGGTGTTCCTGGTGTGCAGTGTTAAGTACCTACAAAAGGTTGTCCAAGGAAGGTCAGTCAATGAACTGGCAAGAGTATCATGGCTGCCCAAGACTCAGTCATGTGTTTGGGCATCGAAGGCTTGAATGTCTGGTCTGAATCCACAAAAGAGCTACTGTAGCATAAACCACTGAAACAGTTAGTTCTGGCTATGATAGAAAAGAGTCAGAACACACTGCATTTTATCAGCGATTTTATGGGTAAGTTAAAGTCTGGTGGGCTTTTACACCCAAGCCTAGTGGCTCATCAGAGCCGGAGGTTATCCAGATTTCTTTAGCATGAAGCGAGTTAAGAAATTGACTCCTCCTGGATGGGATGCTAGTCCATCACAGGTTACCATATTATTTATCACAATATTCTTACTGGTACCCATTTATACTGCTGGGTGGACAGAGACACACCTGTGTTTGAGACCTTGTGGTTGAGACCTTGCAGAACGATGACATCATCAAGGCCCAAGTTTACATAGAGGAGTATGACTACACCCCAACACAAATTTGTCAATAAATGGAACGAATGTTGGGTTTTACTTGGGTATTAATAACATCATCATTCTGAGACTCAGAGTAGACAAAATCGAGACTTCAAATATCCTCCAATAAAATCTTTAAAAAAGAAGCTGTTTGTCTAAGATTTTAAACACAGAAATTAATGTAGATTTGGTGGGATTGGGTCGAAAGGGTGTTAGATAAAAATCATACATGATAGATTTAGATGAGATGAAGTTTGGCTTTGCCCAAGGAAGAGGAACAACTGATGCTGTTTTCATTGTCAGACAGCTGCAGCAAAAGTACTTAGCCACGGACAGAAACCTATACTTTTGCTTTGTTGACTTGGAAAAAGGCCTTTGATTGTGTGCCCCATGATATTCTGTAGTTGACCTTGAGGCACATGAGAGTCCCTGAGTGGTTGGTGAGAACAGTCCAAGCAATGTATGGAGCAGGGTCCGTATTGACAACTCTTAGTGATGCCTTTGAAGTCAACATTGCTGTCCACCAAGTCTCTGTTCTCATCCCATTACTGTTCATGAGGCTTTGTCATGGAATTTCACAATTGGTGCACCGTGGGAACTGCTCTATGCAGACGAGTTATTAATTGGCGCTGAATCATTGTGTGAGCTCAAGGAGAGGGTTCTAGTATGGATGAATGGTTTTGAATCTAGTGGTCTAAGAGTTAGTATGTGTAAAACCAAGGTGATGGTATTGGGACTTTACCTGAACACCCACAGAGACTCTGGTAAACATCTGTGTTCTGTCTGTAGGAAGGGTTTAGGGTGTTCCAGCATTTCTACCCTGGTTCATCTTTTATATCCAGCCATTGTTTTAGTTCAGCATGGCCAGTTGATAGGGGGCCGCTCGTCCGGGTTCCAATTGGAGAATATGAACTAGATGCTGCTGCATCCTTTTGCTACAGTGGAGACATGATATGTCCTGGTGAAGGTTGAGAGCTGGCGATCAGTTCCACAGCCAGGACACCATGGGGGTTGTTGAGAGAACTGCTGCCTCTCCTGTCCTGCATGAGCCTTGCTTATTATACCTATGGTCGCATCTTTAATTCCTGTGAAAGTTGTTCTCTCGTACATGCCAGTGAATGTTGACCATTAAAAAAAGAAGGTGCCTTGAAAGGAATGATAGATCTATGCTGAGTTGGATGTGCCATGTGAAAGCAGAGGATGGGATCAGTTATACCAGTCTTTGTGGTATGCTTGGGATCATCCCTCTTGATGTAGACTTCAAGAGTTTGGGCATGTGCAACGCAGTAACACCTGCATTGGAAATATTGTGGGCCTTCAAATAAAAGGTACGACCAAGAGATGACGACTACATTTGGAAAGAACTTGTTACCCAAGATCTGATGGAGTGGAGTCTGACTGCTATAGACACCTTTGATAAAGACAAATGGTGAAAAAAATTGTGAACATACTGCGCAACATCGGTCACATCCACTAGTTTGTTTATGACTTAAACCAGGTAGTGAGTAAGTGAGTGACCCATACTCATGGACAATCCATTTACTACGATATTTACAAAAAGGGAAATATTAATAATACTGAAATGACATGCATGAAAAGTCATGACTTTTTCTATAGGTTATAATGTTGATGGAAAACGCCTGTGCGTTGATCTGCTTTCTGTCCACCAGAGGGAAGTAAACCCAGAGCTCACAGATGAGGCTGGAATGTTTTTTCCCTTTGAGTTATAAATAATTAGGGTGGATCATTTACTAGCAACTCAAGTTGCTTTTCTCATCACTGCTACATAATGCATGTCAGTTTAATGCATGTCAATGCTTTTATTTTTGCTTTGCAACTTCCTGTTAGTAGCATGCAGCACTAGGCAGTTGTGAAAAATCATTCCCAGCCCAAGCTTCCCCCTTTTATTCTAGTTATAATAAGAAAGAGTGGTGTGGGATGTGTGATGCCAGAGGCAAGTGTGACTCACCTGTGCAAACAGATCTGCAGGACCGGTTTTAAATCCACCATACTGTTTCTCCTCAACGGATTCCCTTCTGTAACCAGTGCTGCATTTTTCTAAGCACACCACATTAACAACTTTCCCCTTTAATAACACTTCGCAGTGTTTATAACATTCCCAGGCTAATGGCTACTGAACTAAAATTGATAGTCAATAAAATCTATGTCATTTTATAAGATCAACTTGTCTGATTCTCCGATATTAGGGTTTTTTTTTTGTTTGTTTGTTTCTTTCTTTGTTTGGTTTTTGTTTTTTTTGCAAGTGAACTTCCGAACATGGAAATGCCACAGGACCAGGATGTTAAACAGGAATTTGGTATATCTGATTTTATTGGGGGGGAGGCACAGTGGTGTAGTGCTGAGCATGTACGTCTCACAGCAAGAAGGTCCTGGGTTTGAGTCCCAGGCTTGCGTGTGTGTGGTTTGCATGTTCTCCCTGTGCATGTGTGGGTTTCCTCCGGGTACTCCAGTTTCTTCAGCAGTTTAAAGAAATGCAAATTAGGCTAAATTGCCCCAAGTGTGAATGTGAGTGTAAATGGTTTTGTGTGTGTGTTGGCCCTGTGTTGGTTTGGTAGGCTGTTCAGGGTCCCCTGCCTTTGCCCAGTTGGCTGAGATGGGTTCTAGCCTCCCTGTGACCCTAATAGGATTAGGCAGTTAACTGAGTGTAAGATGATGAGTAAAAGTAATTTTATTAGTTTGTTTGATTAATTCATACATTCTATGAGGATGTTTCACAAATTTCTAGGTCTCATTTGATCTGCTCTGTCAGTAACTGCAAATGCACTCTTACTATATTTATTCTTCGTCTTCTTCTCTACCAAAATTTTAAGATCAGAAATTCTGTCATTAGTTTTGCTTTATAATTTATACAATTAACAGGTTTATATAAATTTTCTCATTATACTTTCTGGAATAGTTTCTTACTGACATAAACTTGTAAGGTAAATGATCCATATAGTCTAATGCTAACTATAACACAAACCCCCACTAATCCAATCAATCAATCAATATATATATGATGTATAATACACACACACACATATATATATATATATATATTTATATATATATATATATATATATATATAAATCATCTGGATCATCTCCAAAATCTCATGGAGGCTTCTTTGTCCAAAACCCAAACAAATGTTCTGTAAGCAGGTGTTTTTGTTTTTTTTTAAATCTATGAAGGTTGTCTCTAGTGTGAGAAGTTTGAAACAGTAAGTTTTCTGCCACAAAAATGTCATCAGGTCAAATTACTTTCTCTGTTACATGATAATGTCACCTATGCACTGAGCCTGGAGAGTGAAAGGATGCATTTGCAGATAAAAGACTTTATTAAACAGATGAATGCAGACACGGGAAGCAGAGTTGAGTGAACAGGCAGAGGTCAAATGTTCAGACAAACAGCACAGTAGAGATAATCCAAAGCAGAGGTCAATGAGGCAGGCAGAAATGTACACAGGCACGCACATAAACACAATATCAAAGGCTCGGCAGGTTATTCAGCAATGAGAAAAGAAACTGGGTCATGTGCACAATAAAAAGGCTTATTATGACTGGCAACAAGTGACACTGAAGGATACTTTGCAAAGAAGTTAACCAAACAAAATCCTTATATGAATGAGGTGAGTAATCAGGTGCATGAGGATCAGGTGTGATTGTGGGTGCATGTGAACAGAGTGTCCAAAGTCATGTGACCGGGCTCGGCTGCTGGGCGCTGTAGGAAGAGATTTATTCATGGTTTATTTTATTTTTGTCTGATTGTCTTAGCAAGAAATAAAAATAGTTGAAGTAGGCTAACTCTTTCTGCTTTAAAAATTAAGTTTAATTATAAAAAGTTTCAAGTTTAATTGTCATACACAGGGGACAATGGAACATCACTACTGGTAATGAAATTCTTGGACTTATTATTATTAACCTGTAATAATAGTAATTTTACATTTACCTATAGTCAACGGAATCAACAGCTGCTAAGGCTAACATTAACAATTTTAATCAATTTAGAGTCAACAGGATTGCTAAAGAGAGGTTTGGAACAGTCCACAGTATTCTTTTATCTGTTGGCAGTCCTTGCAGCAGATCCTACTCTTAATTTGATGTATCTTCCAAATCAGTAATTAAGCATACCCGGATGGCACACACTTCTGTGCTTGTGCTGCTATTACAACTGTAATTTTACCCAAATTACCTTGCTGTGAGATTTTGAAAGTTCCTGGAGTTTTACTTTAATGTATTTAAATGTCGTTCAAGAAACTTGTTTTTATCTCTGATAATTTCAGTGGAATGAGGAAAACAGGCTGAATCTCTACCTGCCTTCCTTATACAGTGTTTGTGTGTGTGTGTGTGTGTGTGTGTGTGTGTGTGTGTGTGTGTGTGTGGAGCATTTTGATGTGGTGGTGGACAATGGGCGATTTAGAGATTTCCTGTCGAAGAGTGTCATATGATTTATCCTCGGGCCATCTTGCTTAAGAAGTCTTTGTCGCTGCTTCACTGTGCTGCAAACTATACTTCCCATATCTCTTTTGTGCTACCTGTTGAATGCTGGGATTGCAAGCCTTTTGTGTCATGATTTACACAGATAGCACTCCGGCTCCGGTGACCCACGCTTGATGTACGCAAAGTCACCTGCGCATTGGATATGGCCGTACTCGCTTTTAGTTCTTCTCACTGACAGGGAATCATGCATTGTGAGGGACGTGGCCTTTTGTTTGCTAACACAAAGAGTAAATTTCAAACATCCATTTTAGTTTCTGGTGTGACACGAAAATAAAATTACAGTAGAGAGAACCTGATTGGACAAGTGTGTCTACTGCATACTTTTCCAAATGCAATCCTATTTGCCTGCACATAAATGAAAAGACCGGAGCTATTATAGGATCAGGGTTAAGGGCTATATTAGGTACAGTACACAAAAGGGCAAAGATGGAAGTAGAGTCCAAAAGGCTGCAGGCAAACTTCTCGAGTTAATCGGGGGGGGATAGAGAGAGAGAGAGATGTGAATGAGATGTGCTGTGTGTTCTCATGGTCGGGTGTTACTTTCTGTAGTTCAGACATGTTGTTTATTTCCTGCATGTCAGTTTCCCTGTTTTTGCTTGAGAAGGTTAGACATGACAGCAAATGAGCAAAAGTGACAGCGATTATGCCACTTGGAAATGCCAACAAATTACAGTATGTAGTGCATGTGGATACGATAAAGTCAGCCTGAAAGGATTCTGGGCCTAAGAAAGAAAGAAAGAAAGATGCACAAGAAAAGCGAGTTCTATTGAGAAGACATCAAACAGCACTCTTGGGCCTTCGTCCTGTAGGACAGGTTTTCTACACTTCTTCCTTTTCATAGCTGCCCAAGCCCAAACCTCTGCACCGCATTAATCTCCTTTACCCTTTCATTCTTGAATCCCACTATGCTTTCATATGCAATCATCATTAATTTCTAATATAATTAAGTTTCCTTTCATTTTCAGATGGCAGCGCTTGGGTGGCCAACACACCACCTTCAGATTTAATTTAGCTGGATGCTCTCTTTGATGTCTCTCTGATTTTTTTATTTTATTTCTTATTTTATTGCTAAGCGCTGAAGAACCTGGACGAGCCCTCAATTCTCTCCTCACTTTCACAAAGCCTAACCCATCTTCTGTAGGGTCGAGCCAGTAACACGATCCCAGATATTGTCTCAGTGACATGACTTGATCTTGATCCTGTATTACAGCAGTGACAGATTGTGGAATATCAGAGGCATCCTAAGGGTAGAGCAAAGGAATTGCAATTTTTTGCCAGGATTACCTGCCTGGGCTAGAAATCATAATGCTTGTACGGTCAGAAGTTTTCATGAAGCAGTGAGAATTGGTTGGGGTATTTGTGTGAGTGTGTGAGGTATAGTTTTGGTTGGGCTGTCGTTCTGGCCATAAGACCAGGTATATACAGTATGTTTAAACCTGGCTGTGCTGACTAGAACAGTTTTGCCAGCACAGTTTTAAATATAGACTACACAGGAGTGGTACCATCTGATTGGTCTGCTGCAGGTGATTAAAAACATTGGGCCTCATTCATCAATACCTCCTTTTTCATAAAAAATTGTTCTTTAGAAATTTCCTAAGTAATGTCTATGTCAGATTCATGACGTGTTCTCAATACCTCGGATTTGTTCGCAGCTGTGTTCTATGGTAAATTCCAATGTCTTCGTAAACGAAAAGTGTGAGCCAAAAGCTCTATTTAGTATTGGTGAACACCCCCTCAATCACCATAAAAGGATATAGTGACATGTGACACAAGACTGAAGCACCGTAATCTAAGTAGATGAAGTATTTTATTTCCTCCGAGGTAAAATTCATCAGAAAATGCAAGTGAATAAAGGAAAAGAGGAGAAATGCCTAAATTAATTATTTTTTCCATGCAGGATTCTTGACTGCCCTTTTAGAATAGATGTTCAGTGGTTATACGGACCTCAATCACCTTAAAATTTCGTTATGTGACCCTCAGTGAAAATGAGGTTGACACCCCTTATTTAAAAAGTTAAGTGCAGTAAAAAAAATAAAAAGTTCAGTCTCTGACATCATATTATAGATTGGAAAAAATCGACAAAAATGAAAAATGGGAAATTATGGTGATTTCACAACATCAGCAGTGATATGTGTATAAGAGCGCCTTTTTTCCTCTTCATCGATTTTGTTCATAGCTAAGAACAAATCTCAGATATGGAAATATTGGTGAATACCAGAAAAGTCCAAAGCGTGGAGGCTTAAGAATGAATGTTTTTTTTGTAAGAATGGTTGCTGAATGAGGCCCATTATCCTGAGTGGATAATACTTTAGACACTCACAATTTGTCACGGTAACTTGGACCAGGCGACGTCATCATTGTCCTGCAATAATAAGATATAAAACTCTTTTTCTTGTGTACCAACATAGAATATAGTGAAACCTTAAATCAGTGTGTAAACACAGCTGTACAGAGCGCAGTTTACTTACATTTCAGTGTAATATGCACCAAATTCTGAATGAAGCTATAAACAGATGCCGTAGCTTTACAGTGCTTTCCTCAGCTCGGGGCAAACAAAGCTCACCCAACCTGCCTCTGTAATTATTAAAATATGTAAATATAAACCATAAAAATGTAGTTTTACTTTGCCTTTCTGTATATTTCCTTGTAGTATACGTATGCCAAAAGGGAGGCCTTTACCTGCACCTCTGCACCTGCTCACACATACAATCCAAGCTCATATGTCTTTCATGATTTTTTAAATTTAAGAAATAAAGCATGAACAAGTCCAAAGAAAGAGATCCAATCAGATCACGTGATTTCCGTGTAGTATTTTCTAAGTATAAATGGTAATTTACCTTCATACATTTTAGCTGAGTCAAACATACATTGTTTTCATGTTATATTAAAGAAAACATTCTTCATTTACCCTGAGATGAAGTGAGATGAGGTGGCAGGGTGGGTGGAGTTTTCATGATGATATTAGAGTGTTTAGAAACATCTGCACACATCACACCAAATTGTAATGTATTGAATGGATTATCTACCATTTTTGTACCGATAGAAAAAAGACTAACTCTGTTAAAACATTCTAACACATACAGACTCTTACTCCAGAGAAAGAACAGATTTTTTTTTAACGCAAAACACATAAATGCTGGCAGAACATAAGCAACAATTGTTTTCAGTTGTTCTGAACTCTCTATGGACTTATACTGTCTTCAAGCCCTTTTCCCTCTCAGATCCATTCAAATAGTTTAAACAGCAGATCAAGCATGCAGGAGAAGGCATTTTTCTTCAGGTTATCAGGTCTGATCTGCTAGAAAACTCTTTATTTATCGATGCTGCGGCTGGCTCCAGCTCGACCTCCATGCGGCCGCCATGCCTCGACTCCCAGCTCTCGTTGGAGCAATTCACAGCTGAGTGTGAAGCAGCCGGGATGAGAATCAGCACCTCCAAGTCCGAGGCCATGGTTCTCAGCTGGAAAAGGGTCAAATGCACCCTCTGGGTCTGGAATGAGGTCTTGCCTCAAGTAGAGCAGTTTAAATATCTCGGGGTCTTGTTCACGAGTGAGGGAAGGATGGAGTGGGAGATTGACAGGCGGATCGGTGCAGCCTCTGCTGTAAAGCGGAACTTGTACCGGTCTGTCGTGGTGAAGAGGAAGCTGAGCCGGAAGGCAAAGCTCTCAGTTTACCAGTTGATCTACATTCCTACCCTCACCTATGGTCATGAGCTTTTGGTAGTGACCAAATGAACAAGATCACAGCGGCTGAAATGAGCTTTCTTTGCAGGGTGGCAGGTTTGTCCCTTAGAGATAAGGTGAGAAGTTCTGTGATTCCGGGAGGAGCTCAGAGCGGAACCGCTGCTCCTCCGCATTTATTTATTCATTCCACTCATTAATTAATTTATTTATTCCACTCATTCATTTTCTAAGCCAGGAAGGCTGGCACCCATCTCAGTACATCAGGGTACACCCTCAACAGCTTGCCAGACCATCGCAGGGCCTCACACAACCATTCACATTCACTCTCACACGTAGGGGCAATTTGGAACAACCAAATAGCCTACTGTGCATGTTTTTGGACTGTGGGAGAAAACTGGAGTACCCAGAGGAAATTCATGCAAGCATGGGGAGAACATACAAACTCGACACAGAAACACCCGAGCCCAGCAATCGAACCCAGGCCTTCTTGCTGTGAGGCCACCGTGCTGCCTAAAAAAAAAAAAATATATATATATATATATATATATATATCTAAAATAAAAAATATTTATTTATTTATTTATCTTTCTATCTATCTATCTATCTATCTATCTATCTATCTATCTATCTATCTATCTATTTATTTATTTATTCTTCTTCTTCTTCTTCTTTTTTTTTTTTTTTTTTATTATTATTATTTTTTGGAAATATTGTATTAATCCCAAAATGAGCACACACACTCGGAGCAGTGGGCTGCCACACTTTGCAGTGCCTGAAGAGCAGTTCAGGGTTTGGTGCGTTGTTCAAGGGCACTTCAGCCACGAAGGTGGAGCTCACACCCCCACCACCACATTTTTCTTGCTGGTTTGGGAATCAAACCACCGACCTTTCAGTCCCAAAGCCGCTTCTCTAACCATTAGGCTACGGCTGCCCCAATACTTAAATAAACTTATACTTAAATAATTTAAATATTAACAAGTTTGTTTTTATTAGGAGGTGGTGGCAACAGCAATTATGGTTTTAAAAATTTATTGACAAAATTTGATGTGATTATGTACGAGCTTATGGGTTTTAAACTCAGACTAAAATGACCTCCGACACACAGCATGGATAATGCAGCAAATGTGCCCTATATTGGTACCACGTTTAATTACCAAAGTGCATGTATATGGACATGAGCAAATTATTTTTTCAAAATTTGTTTGAAGGATTTACAAGATGGATGCGGCCTGACCTTTTCAGGTCACATCAGAAACTGTTTCATTTAAAAGTCCATATATGGTTACATATGGTAACAGTATGTAACATATGGATGACATAAATATGATGATGTCTCTCAGCACTTGTTTCAAATTTCAGATTTATTTGTCACATACAAAATCATACACAGTACAATCTGTAGTGAAATGCTTGTTATGACTGTCCTATATTTGACTATAAAACTAGATAAAAACTATCAATATCAAGAAGAAAAAGAGAGATCAATAACAATAATTATTTTAAGGACTACCTATAGTTAAAAGACGAATATAAATATAAAAATATACAATAAATGTGAATAAATATAGTGATGATAAATAATAGTGTGTAAAGTGTCGGTGCAGTATGCACACAAAGATGTCAAGTGGATGTGGATTTGTGTGTGCAGAGTAGTGCAAAGTGTACAGAGAGTGCAATTTGTGTGTGCAGCAGTCAACTGACGTAGAATGTAATGTTCATGTGTAGGGTTGGTTTACAAAGTCCAGGTACCAGTGTTCTGGTTGAGGGCCTGAATGGCCTGCGGGAAGAAGCTCCTCCTCATTCGCTCAGTGTTTGTTTTCAAGGAACGGAAACGTTTCCCCGACCGC
>JAOUQZ010045043.1:0-10819 GCA_028564935.1 Neosilurus hyrtlii | reverse complement strand
TGGATGCGCAAGAATTCCCGGTAAGGTTTTAGAACGTGTGTGTGTGTGTGTGTGTGTGTGTGTGTGTGTGTGTGTGTGTGTGTGTGTGTGTGTGAGAGAGAGAGATGTTTGGGTAGTTTATGATCATTTAACCCTAATAATGTTTATTAAGTGGACAATAATTACTGTGTGTAGCTGTTGTAGTAAAATAATAAATGATGTGTTGGCGTGTGCTGACAGTAGAGACTCCTTCCATAAATGATCTGTTACTTTATAGAAAAAATAACAATTAGAGCCAGTCAATGAATATAAACCTACACTATCAGAGCTTGAATTACATTCTGCACTCACAATCACAAATAGCATTAATGACCTTCTGAACAATCGCAATCCAGACTTCAGCACCTTCTGAGCAATTGTAATCCAAATCCCAACAACTTCTGCACAATCATAATCCAGGACTCAGCACCTTCTGAACTATCGGAATACAGACCTTAAGACATTCTGTGAAATCACAATCCAGAATTCAGCACCTTCAAGACAATCACAATCTAGAAGTCAACACCTTCTCAGCAGTCACAATCTAGATCTCAACAACTCATGAACAATTGCAATCCAGAACTCAGGACCTTCTGAAGAATCGCAATCCGGAACTCAACACCTTCTGAACAATCACAATCCAGAACTCAGAATTCAGAATGTATTCAGAATTTAGCAGTACCAGGGTATAAAGAGTTTGTCTTTGTAAATTTTGTTAGTAAATCATAATGAAAATAATAAAAGGTTTTAGTTTGTCCTTTTTGAGGCCATTGAGTAGAGTACAGATAGGTGTCTGATGAAAGCAGCCGTTCATGGTGTGACATTTCCGGGGTTTTATATATATTTTTTTAATTCTGAGAGGTCGCAAGAGCAGGGAATTTAATAACAGCAACAAAAAAGGGCTGAGCACTCTCAGTTTCCTGCCAGCGCATGCTGCCAAACAAAGCAGCTCTGCTCAAGAGGAACAGCACAGTGCATGCTCTATGTGTGTGTATGTGTGTGTGTGTGTGTGTGTGTGTGTGTGTGTGTGTGTGTGTGTGTGTGTGTGTGCGTGTGTGTGCGTGTGTGTTATAGGTGCAGTGTTGAGAGACTTCCCCAGTGCAGGCCCCATTACTCTCAGCGCAGGTGATTTATGACACGTCCCAGTGCTGAATGCAAATGAACTGCACCATGGAGAGGGAGCACAACTCCTGACTCTTCTCTGGACCCACACACACAAACACACACACACACACACACACACACACACACACACACACACACACACACGCACACACACGCAAACAGAACTTAACCTCTTACCTTTTAGCACAGTTGTCACTTTATTGAGATCAATTTGCTATTGATTATGAAATTGTTACATACACCATATAGATTGTATGACACACACACACACACACACACACACACACACACACACATACAGAGGAGTGCGCTTTCTTTTAATGGCCTTTGGACCTTTTTTCTCTCCCAGAGAGAGAAACGTTGCCTAATTAGCAGATATGTAAAGTACTTCCTACGGTACCTGTGACTATGGATTACGGTATCAGATAAAAATAAACAGTCAATATTAAATATTATTACGGAATATAAAATCTCGGCGGCACGATGGTGTACTGCTTATCAAATCCCCCTCATACCAAGACGGTCTTGGGTTTGAGTCCAGGGCTCGGTAAGGGGTTTCGGTGTGGAGTTTGCATGTTCTCCCTGTACTTGCATGGGTTTCTTCCGGGTACACCGGTTTCTTCCCACAGACCAAAGACATGTACATTAGGCAGATTGGTTCCAAATTGCCCCTAGGTGTGCGTGTGAGTGTGAATGGTTGTGTGCGTGTTAGACCGGAGATGGACTGCTGAACTATTCATAGTGTATCCTGCATTCGCCCAGTGTCGGCTGAGATAGGCTGCAGCCTCCCAGCGACCCTAGTAGGATTAAACGGTTTGGCAATGAATGAATGAGTATATAAAACCAGAGGGACTAACAATAAAATTTTATAAGCTGCTTAATTCTATTTAGGGTCGCGGGGAGACTGGCGCCCATCTTAGCCGACTCGTGGCGCACCCTGGTTAGCTCGCCAGGCCATCACAGGGCCAACACTTACACACTCACAACCCTTTACACTCAAACTCACACCTAGGGGCAATTTGAAACAGCAAATTAGCCTAATGTGCATGTTTAGGGACTGTAGGAGGAAACCGGAGTACCCGGAGGAAACCCATGCAAGCACGGGGAGAACATGCAAACTCCACACAGATACGCCCCAAACCCGGGAATCGAACTCAGGATCTTCTTACCGTGAGGCGAATGTGCTAACCACTGCCGCCTAGAGAGTATAGATCTTTTTTCATTTTCGAGAAAGTGAACGCAATACAATAAACGCACTGTTTCTTCCAATCCAGTGGATAGAATAAAACCGTTATTCCACTCCCTCTGATGGGATATAACTAATCGCCTGACCCACTGTGACCCTGATCAAGAAAAACGGCTCCTAGAAGATGAATGGATAAATTATTCATTATACAGACGGATAAAACTCTCCTGATTTGGTGTGCAAGAATGTCTGGGATCTAAAAAAAAAAATCGCCATCTGGATTTTAGAGCTCAGAAAAGAAAGTGAGAGTTTGAAGTTGCTGACACTCAGCAAGGAAACATCAAACTCCGAATCTGTTTTTAGCACATAAATGAATTCGGTTTGATTTAATTTAAACAGTGCTGTGGTGACGGCGAGAAATCATTTCCGACATGGTGATGTCAGTCAGGGAGCCTCTGTCACACACTGACAATTTATCCAGCGCATGACAAGGTATGAGGAATTTGGCGAATGTGCTGGCGTGCGTCGAATAGGTTATGGGCAAGTTTTCTGTAAGTTAACAGTATACGGCGGTGATATACGCCGTATTACGGCGAGGACATCGAAAGATTTTAGACATATGCTTAAGTATGGCTCATACATTCCGCATACGCAGGCCGCATAAGTTGTAGGTAAGTTATGCGATCGTTCGCTAGCGTACTTTGAACCTACATATAACTTATACCAGCGAGTGTCTAGCGTGTTGGCAGCATTCGTGTCCCAGACGATCGATCATGTGACGTAGCCTATAATATGCTGCCGCTTGCTCTCTGATTTATATCAGATGCGCACTAGACATCGCGGTATCAACATCACCGTCATGCCGAAGAAATCGATGAGGTCATGCTAATGTTGGAAGACAGCTAGTAGGTATTCCCGTCTCAGCCTTGCCAGATCCTCCATCTCTCGGATGATTTGTTTTTTTTTGTTTTTTTTGGTAGGTAAAGTCTGTGGGGCTTTTTGCACCCGAGTCTCAGGCCAGAGCTCATCCCCGGTTTCCTTTGCATGAAGAATCTAGGAGTTCAGCTCCTCCTGGATGGGACGCTAGTCCATCACAGGTTACCTTCCCAGTATTTTGACGGGTACCCATTTATACTGCTGGGTGGACAGAGGCACACTCGTGGTTAAGACCATCCGCAGTGGCTCCAGGCACCGCCCTGGGTTTCGCAGGATGCGGCGGATCTAGGAAAGCATGCCCAGGTATGGTGTTCCGAGCGCGTATATAACTACTGAAAGAATGTTTATCGGTTTGGAGATCAGATGTCTGTCGAACTGGCAATGTAGATAGATAGATATTATTTAGGTTTTGTATTATTAAAGATAATATATCATATAAATAATATCTTAATATCTTAATAAATCATGTAAATATTACAGAATGCTCACACAGATGATTCCTCTGATATTAATCACAACAAACATAATGTCCACACCCAGCACGGAATAACAATGGGGCATTTTTTAAGCACTGCTGTTCCCTAGGGTGCTAAACGGGCTTGCTGATGTCAAGGAAAAGTGAGTAGTTAAGCACATTCGCAAAGCTGTGGAACTGTGGGAAGGTAAATCTTGCGAATCTTGCTGAGGTGTTGCCGAGTCCATTTTTAAAATCTTGAGTAAACACACACACACACACACACACACACACACACACACACACCTGTGAGCATATAACACTAACTAATTCCTCATATCCATCTTTTGATCTGTGGCGCTTCACAACGAGACGGTCCGGAGATCCGAGTCCCAGGCTTTGGAGGGTGTTGCCTAGGAGCAATTTGGAAAAGCCCAATGTGGAGGAAACTGGAGCACCCGGAAGAAAACCCATGCAAGCACAAGGAGAACAAACAGAAATGTTTTCGTTGAGCCCGGGACTTGGATCTTGCTGTGAGGCAGATGTGCTAATTACTACGCCACCATGCCATCGCTAATGCTAAGGGGAGCGAAGTCATGGTGCATGGAGTAGGATAAAAAAATCCAGGATGGTACCATGTCGATCTGTGAATTGGACCCATTTGCCTCACGTTTGACCTGCCTACCTGCCTGTGCCTGTGATCATAAGATTTCTGTGGATGACCCTTGCCTGTTTGTTGACCACATTTCCTGATCTGTCTGTCTGATCATGTGACCACCGCCTGTTTTTTTGTGTTCATCTGCTCGGATAATCATTATCAGTTTTATCTGCGATTTATCCCCATGACAGTACAAGAATAATAACGTCTGGCTTCTCGTCCTCTGCGCCAGCCTCCCCTGCTGTTATTCCGAGGGTCTCAGACAAACACACATCTAATATTCTGCCTCATGATCAGGCTGCTGTTTCCCTCAAGAGACAAATATCATATAATTGGTAGCGGTGTTATTCAAACAGCTTTACAAACCCAGTTTTAATCATTGCTATGATTTCCAGGTCGATCAGTCTGGAGTGCTGAGATCTTTGCTGATTGAATACACACAGACGATTGATGCAGCACCGTATATCGTCACAGCAGTCCATTTGAATCCACCTGAGCGGGACTTTTTAATGGCATTTATAAATATTACTGGCTGAAATGAAACTGAATGAACTAGATTTGTAGTAATCAAATAAAATAAAACAGTACAGGCGTACTGTTGTGGGGTGGGGGAGGGGTGGGGTCACTGATTAGGTGGGATGGTACGAAACCACCCTGGAAAGTTTATTAATGGAAGACATGGTGGTGAGGGGAAAAATTAGAGGGCACAATAAAACCCCTTTGACAAACCTGTGACTTTTTTTTTCCGTACGAATTTATCAGGTTTCGACAGAAGGGACCGGTGAGGTTCTGGGTGGCAAGGATCACAGAGAAGCTGTGTAGTTCATGTATAAAATATGTATTGTATGTCATGTGTCAGTACATCAAATCCTACGTCTCTGTGTAGTGTATACTCAAACTTTAAAAGGGTTTAAAAAAAAGACGCCCTTGGCGACACAGTGCTTATGCTATGCTAGCTAGCTCATCTGACCTGCTTATGTCATGCTTAAAATATGTCAAAATAAACAATAAAACTCGTATTTGTTTGCTTTTAATGTTCCCATGTCATATCTACTAAAACTGTTCTTCGGCTCAGGTTTTTTCCTCCAAACCTGAGGTGCATAATTGTCAATTATATGCACTTCCTTCTTAAATAAAACAAAAATGTTTATTAGTAGTCTTAAGGAAGGCTCCTGTTTCACCAATGTTTCACATTACCAAGGTTCCAATGTTTACCGATGTTTTACTAATGTTTACCAATGTTTCACCAATATTCACCAAAGTTTACCAGTGTTTCTCCAATGTTTACTGATGTTTGCCAATGTTTCACCAATGTTTACCGATGTTTTACTAATGTTTACTAATGTTTACCAATGTTTCACTAATGTTTCACCAATGATTACCAATGTTTACTAATGTTTACCAATGTTTCACTAATGTTTCACCAATGATTACCAATGTTTACTGATGTTTCACCAATGATTACCAATGTTTACTGATGTTGGGCCAACGTTCACCAATGTTTTTCCAATGTTTACCCATGTTTTACCAATGTTTACTGATGTTTATTGGCATATCTATCTTTACCGATCTCTACTGACCAAATAATATTTTAAATATTTTGAACATACTAAAAGATCAGATCCAACATTGGCATGCTGTCCATCAATTCAAAGGGAAAAATAGAACAAAAAAGGGGAAAAAGAACAAAGAAAAATTTATATTTTATACTTAAATAGCATAAAAAAAGGGAGGGGGGGTGGTGGGATTAAAAATGTCCCTGTGTATAAGGGTCCCTGCTGTAATCTTAATCTATTCAGATTGGCATCAGATACTGAGTAAAAAAATAAATCAGTACGGCCTGTGATAATCCTGGGTTATATTACACAAGAAATGTAAATCTTCCCTTCTTAATATTTGGGGTGCGAAAACCTATTTCTGTTATTCTTCATTCATATAGTAAGAAATATGGAAGTTTCGGCATGTGAAAGAATCCCAGGCTGCTTCGCCTTCATAAAGTATCATAAAGTATGAGAACTGGGAAGGCACTGAGATGTTCATATACAACAATCCGCCGCTACAATCTTCAAATCAAGATTCTGATAGTTCTGGAGCAGAAGCCTTGAGAGTTTTGAGCTTCATGCTATGCTCTCGGGTTTCACATCAAACACTGTTGGATTGTTGTAAGGTTAAACTGGGCTAAACCTACGGAGAGATTTTCAGAGCGGAGCATCTTTTTTCTCTCTTCATTGGTTGTAACAGTGATGAGCGAACAAAGCCTGGCTGGGGAAGTTACAAATATTTCATGCATGCCTTTTTTTTTTTACCATTGCACACATTATTATGTGTTTGGTGTAACGGTTTATACCACAAAACTTCAGATTTATTTTAATATCAATCTCAGAGCACAGACTGCTTACGGTCAATGTAAAATGCAACCGTTTCCATAGTAACAAAATACACATGGTTTCCATAAAGGATCCAGTGATTAAATATGCTAAGTGTGATTAAACTAGCCAAACTAGTCAATCACATGGTATTTTACAATAATAATAAGTTAAACAGGAGCACCTGAAGAGCACAAACCTCCACCAAGCAACAAACAAACAAACAAATAAATAAATAAATACATAAATAATACAAATAAGAAATGTACACAGCACCCCCTGCTGGGCCTGCTGTAATACCACACTGCCAAAAAATCATCCAACTTCACAATGTTAAATAATCCCTTAAAAAACATGGTGTTTACATAGTGGTTAGCATGTAAAGGCTCTGGGTTACTGATCCAAGGGTTGGTGGTTCAAATCCCCAGTACCATCCAGCTGCAGCTTTTAACGCTCAATTACTTAGCTGTATAAAAAAATGTATTTCGCTCTGGATAAGGTCGTCTGCCAAGTGCCACGAAAGTGAATCTTAATGTCCACCCTACAGCAAGAAGGTCTTTGGTTCGATTCCTGGGCTCAGGCATTTTTGTGTGGAGTTTGCCTGTTATATTTGCGCAGGATTTCTCTGGGTCATTGGTTTCCTCCTACAGTCCAAAGACATGCACATTACGCTAAGTGGCTTTTCCAAATTACCCGTAGGTGTGAGTGTGAATGGTCGTGTGTGTGCCGCCCTGTGATGGTGTGGTAAGTTCAGGATGTACCCCACCTTTGCCCAGTTTAGGCTGAAATAGGCACCAGTTTCCCCATGACCCTTGTAGGATTTAGCATTTAATAAGGAAATGAGGAAATGAGTAATGGGGAGCATGTTGGCATAGTGATTAGCACGTCCACCTCATAGAAGGAAGGTCCAGGGTTCGAGTCTCAGACTTCAGCCAGGGCATTTCTGTGATAAGTTTGCATGTTGTGATTAACAAAATATATTTGCTAGCTAATTAAAGAAAGTTGCGGCATGGTGGCGTAGTGATTAGCACATCTGCCTCGCGAGAAAGTCCGGGGTTTGAGACGTGGGCTCGGTGAGTGTGTTTCTGTGAGGGGTTTTCATGCGTTTTGTTCCGGTGCTTGTGTGGGTTTCCTCCGGGTACTACGGTTTCCTTCTACAGTCCAAAGACATGCACATCAGGCTCATTGGCTGATCATCCTTATAGTAAAGAGGATGATGGCGATTAGTTCATTATTATATCATGATGTCTCCATGATGTTTGGACCGCAATGCTTTATATTACTTCAGTGCTGGAAGGTACCTTCGTAGCACTTGTACTCGAGGAGGAAAGCTTCTAGGCTTTGTACAGCTTGTACTTTGTTGAAGAAACTCTTGCTTTTCCTTGTAATAGAACCCCTCCAGCACTGACGCCCATCACCAAGCTTTTTTCCACACCATGCTTGTCCTGCTCGTACTCCTCCAGGGAGAGTGTGGGTTCCTCCACATCACCCCGTTGCCAGCGGGCACAGCCGGGCACAGCTAAAACCAGCTGGAATCCAATCTCGGCTCTGACAGCCTCTGTCTCTCCACGGCTGGATGACAGGAAGCATCCTGCATTTCCTCCCCAGGGTCAGATGAAAGGAGAGGACTGGGGAGTGAAATACACACACAAAAGTCGACTTTTATGGATTTATTTCTTTAAAGATGTATTGTGACAGCTGTCTTCACACTGCCGACTGAGGAGTTGTATGTCTATCATGAAAGGCTTTGGTGAGAGTTGCATTGGTGTGCCTGTGTGTGTGTGTGTGTGTGTGTGTGTGTGTGTGTGTGTGTGTGTGTGTGTGCATTTTCTCAGGCCTTCTGAGAGACACATAAAGTTTACTCATCCCTGGCTTGCATTCTCAAGGAGAAACCACAGGACCATGAAAATACCTGCAAAATTATTAATTGCAGACCACGCAGAAGTTGTTTGTGCGTGACACGGCGCGAATATTCCGAAAATTAGGTTTGCTGAAAGAGAGAGGTGTGAGGTGGAAAACATCTGGTCTACAGGAGGAAGGGGCGGAGCAAAGAAAAACTCCCTCAGTTGACACGGGGAAGAAACCTTGAGAGGAACCAGACATGAAAAGGATAAAACTGATAGAAATACATTCCATGTAGCAGAAAGTTCACTATAGTTTAACACGAAGTCCGGTTGGTTGTACCACAACTGTAAGTCCTAAATCATTTTGCCAAAAGAGTTTATATCACCAGTGGTGTAAAAAAAAGAGATCATCACAGTCTTCACAGGAACCAGGGCCTTCGAAGATGAGAATTCCAGCCAGCAGCAGCACATCATCAGTGATCAGGGATCAGGATCACTGGCATCCTAGAAGGAGCATGTGTACCTCAGCAAAAACAGAGAGAGGGGGGGGGTTGTCAGGTCTGCTCATAACAACACATAACTGTAATGGTAAAAGAAGAGTTTCTTAGTGATGAGTGCAAGCAGGGACTCTGGCATGAAAAAAAAGAACCCCAGACATGAGGACACCCTGTGACATTAGACAGGATAACTAAGAAAAGACATGAAAGACATGCACAAGCTAACTGGCTTTTCTCTCCCTGAAACACACACAACACACTATTAATTATCCACCGATGCATTCAGTCATCAAATCAACCGACCGCAGGAATATCTTTTATAAGAACAGTAAACCCTACTGCAGTAGAGATCCACAGGCTTCTACAGTCGCTGCCAAAGTGCCGGGAAGGTATTCTGGTAGCTCGCGGTGTCCGAACACCTTACTGACACCCTTTATTTTGCTCTTGTTCCTCCTCTAATTTTATCACCCATCTGTATGCAGGTGAATAGACGAGCATATGGCCTGACATACGGATGAAGGAAAAGAAAGATGGAAACACCGAGTTGCCACTTTTTGATTGCTGACTTGATCCAACTTTGATTATGATGGATGGCACACTGGTTTTATCCTGTCTCAGCCTGAGCAGAAGTGGATGGATAGATGGAAGGATGGATAGATAGACATATGGATGAATTGATAGATGGAGTAGGGAGAGGAGGAGGGATCGATAGATCAACTAGGTACCCATATTGTTTACCAAATCCTAAAGTATATCAGTGTGTTCAGTGTATGTGAATGAAATGATTTACATAGATAGATAAATAGGTACACAGACAGATAGATAGATAGATAGATAGATAGATAGAGACAGACATATATATAGATAGACAGACAGACAGACAGACAAATAGATAGATAGATAGATAGATAGATAGATATATAGATGGATAGATAGATAGATTTATAGATAAATAGATATATAGATAGATAGATAGATAGATAGATAGATTTATAGATAAATAGATATATAGATAGATAGCTTTATAGATAGATAGATAGATAGATAGATAGATAGATAGATAGATAGATAGATAGATAGATAGATAGATAGATTTTACTTAGTCTTGTATTGAATACAATACAGAAATATATTTGTGGATGGATGGATGGAAGAAGGATGCCCCCACATGACCTTATAAGGGATAAAGTGGTTCAGAAAATGAAACAACATGACTATAGAAAGTTCACAACGGAGAGAAACAAACAAACCCCAGAAAAGAAAAAGAACCTGAGGTGAAATATTTCTTTGCTCTTTCTAAGGCAGGTGGGGGTGGGGGGGTGTTGGGACCTACGCTCTGGACCCAAGCAATGGGGTTCCAACTGGCCCTGAAAGTGGGGTTCTTTCAAAGTATCCCCATAACCGAATCTCCTGGTGTCAGTCCTGGATTCATCACCCGGTC
Source organism: Neosilurus hyrtlii (assembly GCA_028564935.1). Taxonomy (NCBI): domain Eukaryota; kingdom Metazoa; phylum Chordata; class Actinopteri; order Siluriformes; family Plotosidae; genus Neosilurus; species Neosilurus hyrtlii. The sequence goes on along the minus strand of JAOUQZ010045043.1, from coordinate 294 downwards.
CTGATGCTGGCTATGAAGCACATCCCTACATCCCTTCGTTTTGCCGTTTATTCAGAAAAGTTATTACAGTCATTCCATTATTACTCTAAGAATCAGTCTCAGAGCAACAGAACCACCGAGTATACAGAACCTCTCCTCCTAAGACCAAGTCTGCACAACATCAAGAAAGATTGAAGGGAGAGAGAGAGAGAGAGGGGGAGAGAGAGAGAGAGAGAGGGAGAGAGAGAGAGAGAGAGAGGGAGAGAGAGAGAGAGAGAGAGAGAGAGGGAGAGAGAGAGAGAGAGAGAGAGAGAG
>JAOUQZ010045042.1:0-10821 GCA_028564935.1 Neosilurus hyrtlii | reverse complement strand
ACCCAGAACACGCTGGAGGGACTACATCTCTCGGCTGGTCTGGGAACGCCTTGGCGTCCCCCCGGAAGAGCTGGAGGGAGTGGCTGAGGAAAGGGACGTCTGGGAGTCACTGCTTAGGCTGCTGCCCGCGCAACCCAATCCCGGAACCAGCGGAAGAAGATGAATGAATGAATAAATGAATGAATGGCATTTAACAATCTAAGATCACAGCTGCCAGCATGGTGGCGCAGTAGTCAGCATCTCTGCCTTACAGAAAGAAGGCCTTGGTTCGATTCCTGGCCTGGGGCATTTCTGTGTGGCATTTGCATGTTCTCCCAGTGCTTGCCTGGGTTCCCTCCGAGTACTCCAGTTTCCTTCCACAGTCCAAAAACATGCACAGTAGGATGATTGTCAGTTCCAAATCACCCCTAGGTGTAAATGTGAATGGTTGTATGTGTGTTCGGCCTGTGATTTCCAGGGTGTACTCTGCCCTCGCCAAGAGTTGACTGAGATGGGCGCCAGGCTCCCCGTGACCCTAATTAGGTTCAGAAAATAAATGAACGGATGAATACATCCGATGTATACTTTTCTCGCAAACATTGTTCATAACAATTTTAAGAAAAAAGCTTTTTGAAAAAATATTATTGATGAATGAAGCACATTGTTCTTTAAAATCAATTATTTCAAGCAGTATTTAAAGAGTTGATGCCAGAGTTCCTGTTCTTGCTGTAGAGAGGAACTGAAAAGAGAAATCCCTCTGTCTGTGACGCCTGTTCATCCAGAAGGGGCTTTGAACATCTGTCTCTTGGGATTGTGGCATTTCAGAAAGAATTGGTTCATTTTAAGATGCAGAAAAATGCTGAACACGCTGACTTCGCTGACACTACCTCGAGTTCTCTCTTACCTTTTTATCTCTGTTCTGCATTCAGTCCGGTGTAACCATTACTTTAATTAAATATCCTTTTGGCCTGTACAGTCAAGCACATTAAATATTTCTCAGTTTTATGGTTCGATGTCTTTACAGAAGCGGTTCTACCTATCAGAGCAAATATATATACACTTGTAAAAGACTTGTTTAATGTAAAAAAAAAAGATTTTACATTACTCTTTCTTTACCTTCTTTTTAAACCATTGGGGATTTCTGATCAAATTAACCACTAAAATCAACATCAGTCCTTAAAAATCTTAAGATTCACTTTCGGCACTACAAAAGATCACCAGATGTTTCCAAGCTACCTCTGAGATCATCTTTCCTGCAGGTCCTGGATCTGCCTCAGGATCTCCAGTATTAGTTTGATACACATTAAAGCCTGATTGCGCGTTACCATGAGCCAACCAACAGGCTGCTACTTAACCACCACAACTGGCTCCTCTTAATTCAGAGGAGCAGCAGATCTGATATGAGGGTCTGTTTAATCCCCTGTCACAGACATAGCATAACCGGTATACAGCATGTTCATGACAAAAATGTAGCAAATTCCTAGGACAGTTGTGGTTGTGATGGGAAAATTCCGTCATCAACTCCAGTCAAGGAAAAAATGTTCATCTCGTAGGTAATTCTTGACACCAGGTCCATTTCCTAGGTCTGTTGTACGATTCCCTATGACATCCTACAGCCATGTGACGACGGATATACAAATTAAATATCCTGTAAAGCCATACAGTTTTACAGTTTTGAAACAGTAAACGGTTGCTGTACACTAAACCCCAGGACTTCGTTATATACCTCTGTAAATAGTACAACATTGTTATGACTGTGTCAGGTTAAGGTGTACGGTAGTGGTACCTCAATCAAGCATCACAGAGATATCATATGAGGATTTTTTTTCTTGTAACGACTTTGTGAATGCAACAGCTGTCAAATTTATCTTACTCAAATGTATATTAGTCATTACTGTCATAGCGTTACTAAATTTATACAAATAAAAAAATGCAGTTTGTCTGTGAAAGGTTGTTTATCAAATTTCCCATCCTATTATGAAGAGTAAGCCAAGGAAATTATTTTTTTGGAACAATTCGGAACAGCGGCGGCACGGTGGCGCAGTGGTTAGCACGTCCGCCTCCCAGCAAGAAGGTCCTGGGTTCGATTCCCAGCTCTATGTTGAGTTTGCATGTTCTCCCTGTGCTTGTGTGGGTTTCCTCCGGGTACTCCGGTTCCCTCCCACAGTCCAAAAACATGCACAGTAGGCTAACTGGCTGTTCCAAATCACCCCTAGGTGAGAGTGTGAGTGTAAATGGTTGTGTGACTGTTGGCCCTGCAATGGCCTGACGAGCTGTCCAGGGTGTACACCGCCCTCACCCAGAGTCGGCTGAGATGGGCGCCAGCCTCCCGGCGACCCTAATTAGGAATAAGCAGTTCAGAAGATGAATGAATGAATTTGGAACAGCCAGTTAGCTGAATGTGCATGTATTTGTTTTGTGGAAGGAAACCGGAGTACCTGGAGGAAACCCATGCAAGCGCGGACAGAACATGCGACACACAGAAACGCCCTTGTTGGACCACCGACTCGAATCCAGGACCCTCTTGCTGTGAGGCAAACATGCAAACCACTGCACCACCATGCCACCCTCGGCTGGGATTTTAAATATGAATCTTTAGCACACCGCTGTAGGGAAAACTTTCAGTTCTGAGCTACTATATTTTGAGATACTGGTCTTTTTGTTCTTGTGGAGGCTTTGCGAATGTATTGAATAGTGCCTGCATCTTTTTCTCTATCTCTCCCATATTGATTTATTGTTCTGTGTTCTATTGTTAACTACCAGACACCCTCAGGATTTCTGCTGTAGTCCACTGCACTGGATCCATCGTTTAAAAAGAGCTTTATGCAGAGGAACTGGAGTTGATGGGCATGTTTTTGTTAATTATCATCTCATTGTGCTCCTTAATGATGCTTCAGAATATCTGCACTGCTGAGACAGCAGCCAGTCGAGTGCCATTCTTTTCCCCTCTTCATCTGAAAGCCTCAGAATTTAAAGAAAAACAAATTATTCTGAAAATAGAGCACAGATAGAATGAGCTGTTCAGTAACCTCGAGGAAAAGCTTCAGGCTGATCAGTGGAAACAGGGTCTCTCATAATCTCTGATGGGGGAATGAAGAAAATTAAGAAATTGAATTCATTATCTGCAGTCTCATGGATAAAAATTATATTATAACATTACTATCTCTAGAGAAAGCTTGTTATTAATAATTTGGAATTATGTAACTGGATTGATGCCATCTATCTATCCAGCTACTGAACAAAGTCTTATAGGAATGGAATATTGGATAGTTGTTCTGTGTTCATGACATCACAAGAAACCTAATAGGGCTGCCCCATTACCAATAATATATATATATTGTATGTGGGAAAAAATAACAGTACTACAATTTCATCCCGACAAGCCTGTTTCATGGTTGCCCACTCATCAGGGGATTTATCATATATATATATATATATATATGTCTATATAATCAGATTCATTATTATTAATGAAAATGAAATAAAAAAAATAAAGGTTCATACACCACCACTCAGACTCGCACAAAATGAAAAACACACAATCTAACTCAGGTAGGTAGACATTACCATTACCATTAAACATTCTTAACTCTGGGTTTACACTGGGCCATGATGCCCGTGATGTCCAAGATTTGAGAGGATCACGATGAGCGTGGGGGCTCAAGATGATCTTGAGGAAACGTATCATGATAGAACGTGGGAAGCACGGTAGAGCTTAACAGACCTTAATAGAGCATAACAGACCTTGATAGGCCATCAGAGGGGATCTTGATGAACTTGGCAGCACAATTCCTTCAAGTTTAAGCTCTTAGATGCGCCCTGCCTTTTTTTTTATACCCCACGTGCTGTGAGCGTGCTCATAAATTATAAAACAACATGCTTTTTTAACTTGCGAAGACAGCGGACTCTGTGCTTTAGTGTAAGCCCAGGGTGAGCAAAAAACACCAAGCATTAATGGTAGCATGGAAAATGGACTTGTTAAACTAACAAATCAAGTAATAGAAATGAATGCCGAAATCAGCGACTGAAAGGTGGTGAAAAGAAAACTTAGTGTTAACCTTTCCTTCATTCGCTCTGGACTGCAGTTGGGAAATATAGTGGTGCATTTTTATTTATTTCCTTCTGGGCTAAAGTTGATCCAGCCCTAAAGAAGCCACTCCACTCTTATAAAACAAACCTCGGCCACCTATCTATAGCGTTATCTATCAGGAGCTCCACCTTTAGGTGGTAAATAAATCTATAATAAGTGCTTCATCCTGGTCAGGATCACGGTGAAACTATGCATTGTTAGCTGCAGCAGGTTTTTTCCCCATGATTATTAAGCCATTTGGCTCCATCCATGTTACCCTCAACCCGATAAACTTTCCCAGTCTACAGCATGATGCTACTACCAACTTGCCTTACAGTATAAATGGTGTTGGCAGGGTTCTCAGCAGAGCCAAAAGTATTATTTTGGTCTTAACATAGTTATCCCGTGATCAGTTTCTCCCATATGTGCTGTGGAGTTACCTTTGACCTCTTATTTGCTTTTTAATTCGTCCTGACTTGATGGGATAGTGAAAGGGGAGATATTATGCGTTTTTGAGCCATTAATGTTGTGCAGTGTTGAATAGCCATGTGAGATGATGGCAGGGTGTCAAATAATGAGGTTTAAGGTGACCCTGTGGACTGTTTGAGCTCACTGTGAACAGATGATGACACTAGTGTGTCATGGCGTGCTGGGCTGTCTAACTAGCTGGCCGTCCCTCACTGTTCTGCTATATGTTATGATGACACAGTACATCCATGATGTTCATTTATGTACATGATCATGTTGTCAAAAAAAAAAAAAAAAAAAAAAATATATATATATATATAAAATCCCTCTGTGTGTTAAATACACAGAAGATTCCATTAAGATAATGCGTTTCTTGTGGAATTGGAATGTCTAGAGTAAATGTATGGATTAAATTAATTTTACTTTCACCATTTCAATTCATGGACTATATTTCTACATATTTCTTTTCAATTAGTTGAACATTCCTCTTTTCATATTCTCATAATACGTTTTACTAATTCAGTGAGGAGCTCGAGCTCTGTGAGAGTGATTGAAGCTCTCGTCCTTCATTGTTCCCAACAGACAGTGAATCAGTATGTCTTACAGTAAAGCTCTCTTCCTCACAGCACCTCCTGTCCTGTGATTAGACATTCACGGCTGGATGAAAGAGTTCTGGTTTTGGGTATGTTGCTTCAGGGTGTGAGAAAGGAAGAAAAAGACACACATGCTGAGCTAACTAAATACCTGCGTCACTCTTCCTTAGGGTTTTCACTAGTCTGGATATTGCTTACTTTTCAGCACAGAAGAACAGCCTTGAGCAGTTTTATTAAACCAATATATGCTTTAAGGAATCCTTCAGGGGGGAAAGTTTCTCTGTCTTTATGAAAGCGTAATATTTACACATTTGAGTTCGAGTTTGTGTGGGATTCTACTGGGTACTCCAGTTTCCTCCCACAACTGTCTGTATGTCTGAGTGTTTGTGTTGTGTGTGTTGTGACAGGCAAACTGTTCAGGGTGTACACGGTCTTGGCCCAGTGTTGGCTGAGATAGTCTCAAGCCAACTTGGGTGGGAAAGAGGAAATCCATTTATTGATGACCGTTAATCAGTTCAGTGACTGGCAATTGTGGGCATTAAAAATTCAAATCATACTGAATAAGAACATTTTTAATCACCTAATTGGCAACAATACATAATTTGACAAGCATAAACAAATGAATAATTATGTTTCGCTTGATACAGTGAAACGCCACCATCGCCACCAGCAAGCAGAAACAGCACTCGGAGTGTGCAGCAATCCCCCATATTAACCAGAATGTTTCACAATCTTCAAGAATCTTTGAAAAATCCTGGATTCGGTTATCGACCAATCATGGGCATCTGTGAGCAAGGGGTAGATAATGCTTTCCTTCTGAGTGTGTTAGGACGACCCTGAAATCGCAATTCGTAGTTTGTCAATATGGGGGAGGTAGCATCGCATGTAAATGCGATGTATTTGTTTTACCCTTTTTTGACTATGACTAAATTAGGGAAGAAAAATGGGTTGTGGGATGGTGCATGGTGTGGATCCAGAATCAGATCCTGATCATCTCCAAATATTTGAGCAAAATTGTCCAAAGCCAATTTTGCACATAACATTTTTCAGAAATAACAAAGTATGACGCAACCCTGCTGTACTACAACAATTTGAAAAGATAAAAAATTATATACATACACATTTTATATTTATATATATATATATATATATATATATATATTCATCCATTCATTCATTTTCTGAACCGCTTAATCCTAATTAGGGTCAAGGGGAGGATGATGCCCATCTCAGCCGATTGGGCAAGGGCATAGTACACCCTGGACAGCTCACCAGACCATCACAGGGCAGAAGCACACTGACGGCTATGCAGCCTACACTTGACGAAAATAAGCAATGGTTCTTTAACATGCTTCTCACAATAGACAGTGAGAAACATGGCTGGCCTTTGATAACCCAGTTAGCTGCACTGGGGGGGACAGCAGTGACACCCTGTTGATAGTGGGGCTTGAACCTCCGACCCCGACCTTGAGATCAGTAATCCAGCACCCTACCACCGGGCCGCCACTGCCCAGTATATATATATATATAACATTCTTGCTTGTCCTCCAGCTGAGTACGAGAGTCTTTTTGCGACTATGCTATGTTGAGTCAAAATACCTTGTGATCATTTCATTTTCTCTGTAGGGACAAATAAAGTATCTGTCTCCAGTTAGTCAACCACTGACTTAGGGAAAGTGACAGGGATATTTGGTTTCTTTTCTGACTTATTCGTTCCCTTTTTCTGGTATAGCATCTAGCTGCTTTAATCATTATAAATCTCTTTTCCTGGAACTGTCAGACATTCTGTTGTGTGAATTATAGGAAATGGACCGCTCTCAAAAAAGGACTGAAAGCTAGTTATCTGTCTTGTGTTGACAAATAACATTCACATTTACAGCATTTGGCAGATGCTCTTATCCCGTTATTCTTTCAGTAGTGATTGCTTTCCACTTAAAAAAACTCAGATTAATGCTAGTAGATGCAAATTGGCCCAATTTAAATATATCAGTAAGCTAGGTACATGAATAAATACATACGAGCCAGACAAGGAGCGCTCCTCCTGGCACCTGGACACTAGTACTGAGTCTTAAGAGCTTGAGATCAATGACATCATGTGTGGTGGCTGGACCATTTTCAGTTTAGTCAGCAAGTTTGGGGTTTTAGAGGTTACACAGATTCAACAGGAAGGCAGCATTGACCAGTGGAGTGGTATATATGTGGACAGCAAGACTGAAGACAACCTGAGAATTGTGGATCAGTTGCATTGCCTTAACACCACGTATAAGATGACAGGTATATGTTGCAGTGGCCACTTCTCAAAATGATTCATGACCAAGAAATGAACAAGCAACTGAGTGGGCTGCTGGAATGAGATGGTTCAGTCCTTTTGATTTTGTACAAAATAAAGCAACATGATGTGACATCAAGTGAAGCTTGAACTGTACGCAGATGACTGTATCCTCTTATCCAACTCAATGGGAGGTGTTTGTGCAGTATACAAATAGAAACCTTGCAGGATTTAAAGGAGACCTTGCAGGAGTGCTGAACACATCAAACCATGCCTTACGTTTGAGAACACGTTAAGGTAGCCAAGTCTTTGAAAAATATACATTTTCATTCAATTGGAGTTGACGTTTTTTTTTCTTTAAATGGAAGTACAAGAGTCAAGGTATGAGCATAAAACAACTATATACCACAGCTCAGTTTTGCTAGGATTAGGCTTCAGGCAAAAAGCTATATGAATGATAGATGTCTGAAAAATCTGCCAAGATTGAGGTAGCAACCTGCTTATTTGATGCCAGAAAGAAGACGAGTTGGATTCTATCAGCAGTATTATGATAAGCCTTACTATAAAGGAATAAAGGCCAAACTACTGAGTTTTGCTGGACACCCACAGAGTGCAAGCATGACACAAATATAAACTCATACAATGTCACCTTATGCTATCACCCCTTCAGGAACAATACCCACAGTAAACCAGGTGTATCCAATCCTCTTCCAGGTGATATACCTTCACGAAAAAGTTTACTCCAACCCTACTTATGCCCATCTGACCATCCAACCATCTAATAAAGACATAAGACTTTGAAATGAAGACTTAAAGCTATAAGTGGATTTGTCAGATGGAGTTATATATAATGGGCATTAGGGTTGGAGTTAAAATCTTTTGGAAGGTAGATCACCAGGAACAGGATTGGTCCCTCCTGCAGTAAAGGTACATATTGGACTTAATATTCTTGTAGATTCTTATGGCTAAGGCTCTTCTGTAATGCATATATACTATTTATCATGGTAAAGCTAAGAAGGTGAAGCTGGCACTCATGGTTGTTTGCCCCACCTTGTGGAACAGACCCCAAACTGAATTACCCCTGTGTCTTCATCTTTATCAGCCCCTAATTAGTTCCATCCATCCTCTCACTTTGATCTTGACAAATGGAGTACTTTGATTAAAAAATAAGCTGCCAATAATTGCCGGTGCTCTGTAATGGCAAACAATAAATTATGCGGTTTTGTATAGAGGCCAAAAGGATCAATAGAATAAAAGCAAAATTAAATGCGATGTCTGGCCATAATGGCAGGATAATTGGTCTAAATTGGTAGTTAAAGGTAGGATAAAGGTAGAGAAAAACATGTAAATGGTAGTGCTAAAAGCAGGGTGATGAGAGCGCTCTTATGGTGGATTTACTGTATAATCCTGAGCAACAGGACAGAAGCTTCAACTTATAGCACTGTGCTAGTAACAACAGCAAACAATGTTTTTTAGGGGGACTGTTGGGCCATAGGCAACATTTTGAAAAGGGGTCTCCCAGTCACAAATATTCCCAAAAATTTAACTTGTCATGCAGGAGGAAAGCAGAGAAATGAGAGAATGCAAGTGCATATTCAAATCAGATCAACAGTTCCACAAATAAAATCCAAAGAAAAAAAAAAGCTGGCAGGTGTCTTACTGGGAAATGTAATATCACAGGTTAGACAAACTACGCAAAAATGTTAATGAAACTGATCGTATACATAGTAAACTATCAGGTAAATTAAGGCTTGGTAAGGAATTATATTATCATATTATGTCAAATAATACATAAAGAAATATGATACAGCGAACACAGCATACAGTACTTAAATTGTGTAGGTAATCAGGTGTGAGTGCAAACAGGTGGGACTGTAAATAGGTGATGCATGTGTCGAAAGACAAGTGCCTGTAAGTGGTGCAAGGGACACTGATAAGTGTAGTGAGAGTCTGTTTGAGTGTGGGAATAAAATGAGGCTTGTCAGTGCAACTGGATTCCATTAAGATATTTTTTTAAGATTTGCCCTACAAAATCCAGCCAAAATATTTAATGTGATAGATTCTCCCACCAGTTCTGATAAATGAGCCCTAGCATGATGTGGTCCTGTGAGTTTTGGTCATGCTCGGTGACCTGAATTAGACATGATTTAGGTGGAAGAAACCAATTCCACCCTTTTGCTAAAGCCAGCCTTGTGCAAACTGGTGCATAAATGCCACGCACGAGCTAATAACTGGTAGTAGAAGTTATTTGACCCATAACTGGGGTATGGTTGGTGAGTGCACATACCGGAGGGCATGCACACTGCACCTTTAGCGACCATGCTGCTCCAAGATCCCCGCTAGTTTCTGTGTGTTTCCAAGAGGAGGCGCTACAGGAATCAACCAGAGAGAGACTGTATACTGGCAAGAACAGGCTTTCACACCTCTGCTACTCCTTTTGCGTGTATGGACTAGCTAGTGACAGAAGCTGAAAACAAACTTTACTAGCAGCAGAAAGCAGAATACTACACTACCACACGAGATGCACCACCAACCCCAAGTTTCAAGTAATTTATATGAAAAATACAAGCGATACATTATACAGAGTAAATATTTGTTCATTTACATTTTCAATAATTTTACTTAACAAGTTAATTGTACTTTGTAATATAAAATATATAAAGTTGAGGTTTGATGCCTGCAACACACTAAATAAACATTTTAAAATAAAATAACACATTTCCTAGATTCAAGTAACTATAAAGTCTTAAGTAATTGGTAGCAGTTGGGGTGTCATGATTGCGCATAAAAATAGCATCTACCATAAGCTTAGCCTCTGCAACCAAGTAGTGGCTCAACGGTTCATGCCAAAATACTAAGAGAATTGTTAGTCTGTTCAAAAGGAACATTTCTCAAAGCAGGATTGCAGTAAATAATAAAAAATCTACAGCAAATAATATTTTAAACAGATTTAGTAAATCTGGATGCATCTGAATGTAAAGGACAAGGCTGAAAACCACTGTTGGATTTGTAGGAATAACATTTATGAAATGTATCAGTCAGGATTTAGGCCCCATCATCGCACAGAGACAGCACTCGTTAAGGTGATAAATGATTTACTGCTGGCCTCTGACCACGGCTGTGTCTCCCTGTTTGTGTTACTTGACCTTAGTGCAGCCTTTGACACTACTGATTATACAATTCTCCTTGAAAGATTACAAAATGTTGTTGGAGTTCAGGAAACGGCCCTCGCCTGGTTTAAATCTTATTTAACGGACCGTTATCAATTTGTAGATGTAAATGATAATTTCTCTATACGTTCAAATGTTAAGTTTGGAGTTCTGGTTCTGTCTTAAGCCCGCTGCTTTTTCCTCTCTACATACTCTATACATATTATTCGAGAACATTGCATTAGCTTTCACTGTTACGCTGATGATACACAGTTGTATGTTTCAGCAAAGCCA
>JAOUQZ010045041.1:0-10821 GCA_028564935.1 Neosilurus hyrtlii | reverse complement strand
TGTGTGTGTGTGTGTGTGTGTGTGTGTGTGTGTGTGTGTGTGTGTGTGTGTGTGTGTGTGTGTGTGAGTGAGTGAATGAGTGAGTAAGTGATTATGATTTATTGTTTAGAAATAGAGTTTTACTGAAACAATCTTAAAGAAATTTAATTGGAAAATGCTAAAGTCTTTAGTATATTTATTCAGTACTTGAAGCAATCCATATGTCTTTCTTAGAGTTAATACTCACACTTGAATTGTAGTTTTTCTTCTGTGCTGTGGTATGGTTACTGAGGATGATGATGATGAGAAAGATAAGGACTGGGATTAGGGGAAGGAGGAGAAGGTGGAGGTAGAGAAGAGTAGTTAGGTAGTGCTCAGCTGATTTAATATCTTTTGATTGTACCATGCTCAGGAACCTGAATGCTGGACATTCTGTTGGAAGAGAATGTTGTATAGGTTACTGTACTGCAGACCCATTTCATGTAACTAAGGCAACTGAATTAATCGGAACTGCAACAGACACGACCGTTAATCACAACTGATTGATGGTCAGAATCCATTCAGTCCTATCTTCAAGCCATAGTCCTGTTTACATACTTCATTTTGATTTCCAAATACAATATTTCAGTAACAGGGGTTTTACAGTATATCTGATTTGTTCCTTGGCACAAAATGAATTACATTACATTATTGACTTTCATATAAAGTGGATATGAAGTGTAAGATATGAAGTGTATTTTGTGTATTCTTAGCCTGGGCTTTTGGACACATCATGTTTTATTCTGGAGAACGAGGTTAGAGATAAAGATTAAATGGTGGAATGTGTCTGACTTCCATGTGCGAATTGGTTCACAGTAATCTGTCAAACACAGTTTCTAACCCTGAGAACATCCTCAATGGATCATTCTGTGAATGAAGGCTGAGTTAAGAACAGTGAATAGTTGATTGATGGTTGAGTGACCTGCCCTTTGTTTAGTAGTTTGGTGTTGTCCCGGTAGCTGATTAAGAGTCCAGTCTGCCAGGAGCCGAGAGAAATGAGTCTGGGGCATGTGGAATTTCTCTCTCAGGTTGCACCGGAAGAAGGGGGCTTCATAAATGTATAAGAATCTCTATTTCTGGCTGGAGCCACAAATATAGACATCGTGTCTATAGACATTATACACAAAAGAAAGTTCACTGGTGCATGGATTGGGTTTGCCAAAGTATAGAGAAAACAGGCTCTAATTTTCATATTTTAAAACCTAACATGATCTCATTTTGTAATAGATCCTTTCGTTAAAAAAAAAAAAAAACTAAAAATTGATTTATTTATATATATAAATATAAAGTTGGAGGCGTTTTAATATTTTTTAATGAAATGTAAATTGGCCTGTTGAAGATGACCGGACTGTAGAATGCATTTCTGTCCCTCTGTCAACGTCTGTTAAGTCTAAACTAGTCAACACTACACATTAATGATTAAACATTAAAAGCCTTTATTTTATATTAGTTGCTTGCCCAGATGCTTTGCAGAAAAGTGATTTTATGTAAGTGGACCTCCATAAATTTTACTTGAATAACATCACCACTATAGAGATATCCCCTGACAGGTTAGTGTGTGATTTAGAAAAAAAATTGAAAGAAAAAGACAGCATTTGATGGAGGAGTAACAGGTGTGCCCCAGACAAAGCCTTACACACACACACACACACACACACACACACACACACACACACACACACACACACACACACACACACACACACACCTGTTCAGGGAAGATAAATCGGGATTTACAGATGTACAATTTCTTTCTTCCTGGATCAACATTATTTTCAGCCACTCAGTTCAATCTGATATCAGCAGTGTCTTTTTCACTGTCTCCATGTTTGAGCTGTTTATAGAATCCCTCCAGAAACACCAGTTAAAAGGCTGTAGTGTGGCAGTGTATTTCAGCTCATTCAGCTCATGCAAGCCATTGATAAGCTCCACTCAGCATTCTAGATATCTGCTTCTAATTGCATTTAATATCTTTCTGTTCCTGTTGCTTCTGGAAGAATCCCTAAAAGTTTTGTGTGGAACAGTAATACTCTTTCAAACAGGACTGTAAGTGTTCATTGGGTAAGTACAGGTTCCTGGCTTTCTAAAGGCCTTCTGCACTGGGTCTATTCCTAAGGGTATGTGAGGGTATTAATCTTTTTAAATGCATGTACAGCAGATGGTTCCCTATTTTAGATAAGGTTATGTTTCAGGTCTTTTTAAAGAGTACAACTGTTAAATCATGCAATTAGTTCTTAAGGAACCATTTATTCTATGTATGTAATGCAGCAATGGCATCATGTCGTAATATGCAAAAATAAAATAAACACAGCAAAATGGTCCTGGGCCGTGGGCCGGTGCGGGTGTTTCTGTGAGGTGTTTGTGTGGGTTTCCTCTGGGCACTTCAGTTTCCTCCCACGGTCTATAGACATGCACATTAGGTTATCTGGATGTTCCAAACTGACCTTATATGTGAATACGAGTGTGAATGGTTGTGTTGGTGAGTGTGGGTGTTATTTGTATAGTGATTTTTACAATTGTCACAAAGCAGCTTTACATACTAAAAACAGTTTGATAAAGAATTTAAACATTTCGAAAGAATTTACTTGGTTATTTTTACCAAAATAGTTTGCGATTTAAACTCAATGTAACTAAATAAACTCCAGTGACTTTACAATCAATTCATCACATCCAGAATGCTCTTAGGTTTAAGAACATGAACTTTGTCCTGCAAGCTCGCACCTGCAAGCTAAGGATCCCAGTTCCGTGGCACACGTCTAAAACCTACCAAGCTGAGTTTCTCAGTTTAGAGAAAATCTTAGGCCTGAGACAAAACTATGACGAACACATAGAATCCTCACAGTTTTGGGAAGTGGAAGGATATCTGACTAACTATGAATTAAAAATAATAAGGATTATGAATAAATTGTAAACAGTACATTTTTAAATTCTTTTTATGTCGACTTTCAAAAGTTATAAATGTCTCAAAGTTGAGACTTAAGTATTTAAAAGTCTCATTATGAGACTCAATGTGCTCCGGCATTCAAAAGTCACAAGATCTGGACAAGCACAGGAAGTTAGGCCATGTTTTCAAATATGGTTTCTTCCTTTGCATAAATCATTTGCATGAGACCTTAGAGATGAGGATGGAACAAAGGAGTAAAAGAATGGTTTAGTATGCATTCAGGAGAAAGAAAGAATGTGAAAACCATAAATACAGTAGTGTTTATCATCTCATTAAAACTGGTTATTTGTTGTTGTTGTTGTTGTTGTTGTTGTTTTATAAACAATATATAACTTTAACGTGTGAAAAACATTTGAAATTGCCAAGAGATGACTGGTTGTGGTGTCAGTGTGAGTTGGTGGCCTATATATAATTGATTCTTTTACTGACTGCAGTACTTCCCACCTATACAATAATTCATCTATTTATTCATTTCCTATGCCACTTATCCATAGCCAGGTGAGGATGAGCTGGAGCCAATCCCAGATGATATGAGATGAGAGGTGGGATAGCCTGGACATGTCACCAGTCTATTACATGGCTAACACCTAGAAAACAGCCATTTAAACTCATACTCACACTGATGGGAAATTAAGAATAATCAGTTGTATGTCTGGGCGGCACTATGGTGTAGTGGTTAGCATGTGTACCTCACTGCAACAAGGTCCTGGGTTCGATTCCCTGGCTCCAGGAGGGCGTTTTTATGTGCGGTTTGCATGGTCTACTCATGCGGTTTCTCCAGGTACTCCAGTTTCCTCCCACAGTCCAAAGACATGCACATTTGCCTAAGTGGCTGTTCCAAATTGCCCCCACTGTCTGTGTGAATAGCAATGGTTTTGTGTGTGGGCCCTGTGATAGTTTGGTCAGTTTACCCAGTGTTGACTAAGATAAACTCCAGCCTTCCCGCAACACTAGTAGGATTAAGTGGTTCAGTTAAAGAGTAAATGAATGAGTGAGTTGTGTGTCTTTGGTCTGTGGAAGGAAACTCGAGCACCCAGAGGGAAGCCATACATGCACTGGGAACTGAAGCAAAAATCCACACAAATGATAAACCAGCAGGTTTGAGACCAGAAGCTTCTTGCTGTGAGATATAATCAGTTTTTGCTTAATTTTAGCAATTACGAAGCAAAACTACATTATGAAGTTCCAACTGGTATCAGAGTGGAAGCTGTAGGAAACCTGTACTAATGACATCAGGTCTCAGACGCAGGTTAAAATGAGGGGTAGTAGAAAGGGGAATCACCAGGGACCACCTGATGCTATATTATCACAATACCTGGGTCCAATTCTGTAAATATCCAGATTCAGTATTACAACTTTTTCTGCGTTTTTGTTGCAGTTTTATGATTGAACCATGGAAAAGAAAGTTTGTTAATCCAGTTTGTTAATTGTAGCCTGCCAGTGTGTGAATAGTTTAGAGTGCGCCACCTGTTGGACTCTTGAGGAACGACATTTCACCTCAAATTCAAAGATGTAAATTAAAATTAAAAAGAACAAAACTAAAAGATTTTAGAGCCAGTGTGAATCACTGCAGAAAAGAATTGTGATTTGTAGCCGAATCAACCCCCCCTCCCCCCACCATCTCTCAGTGTTAGATAAAGAACATGTTCTTAAACAAATTATGTTCACCAATAGAGTGAGCACACTTATCATAAGCATCATTTTTGTAAATTCATCGGTAATTTCCCAAAAATCCTTAATGCACTTTATTTTCACTGAGTTTTGTGTGCTTTCTTTAGACACACCAACGCACAACTCGATCAAGATTTTCTGTTTGCTGAGTGTGTGCTGAGTGCTGAGATTAGCCAGAGTAGACTTGATCAATGGTACCATCTCTCCTCTATTACAGGAAGTGCAATTATTGCCAGGACTTTTTAAATGCCCCAGAGAGCAAAACTGAGAGAGTGTGTTTAAGTGAGAGAGGAAAAAGAGAGAGTACATTTGTCTGTTGTGGTTGGTTTTATTACAGATTCATCACCTAGAATCTTCTACTCGATTTTGATGTAATATTAGAAAGTGCATCCTAATAAAGTGGTTTGTAATTTGTATGCTGCCTGGAAAATGAATGTAATTGTCGATAGAAGAGTAAACGTTTACAGTGTTCCATTGTTTGCCAATTTTAGCATCAAAAATATCTAAGTGGATTCTGTCTCCTCCACATATTTATGCCAATTCTCTCTGTTCTAATATGCCAATTTATCTCAATTCTTAACTCTTGAGCAAAAGTGAGGGTCTGACCAGCCGACTTACTTTACAGTGGTAGATACATAAACAGCTAGCTTGGAAGCCATTCAGGTTGCCTTCTTATAAAACTCTAAAATTTGCCTATATAAATATTGTATTAGGACATGTTTAATTTACCTCACAGTCTCAGTGATGGTCTCATGGCTATGTACATTCAGCTAGCAAGCTGCCTTGGCTAGCTAACATGCTTTAACTTACTTATTCTATTGCTGAACTGCTTAACCCTACTACTAGGGTCACAGGGAGGCCGATACTCTGAACAGCTGGCCAGTCTATCGCAGGGCAACACACAGAGAACCATTCGCACTCACATTCACAGCAAGGGGCAATTTGGAACAGCCACATGCAAACTCTACACAAAAACGCCTGAGCCTGGGACTAGAAGCCAGCCTCTTAAAGTTTAAATAATTATTAACTCAATCGTGTAAAATCAAAAGATAATACAAACAGCTGTTTTGAACTAATGTTTGAACTTGCACAACTGTGAAAAATATCAGAATGAGAGGAATCACAACTATGAATTTAAAGGTGACCAAAACAACACTTCAGTCAATCACTAAAGATTATATTTCTCTAGAGGGTCTGTAAGAGGTGATGTATGACAGCGAATATTTAAGTGGCTTTGAAACATTGGACACTATATTAGAATTGGTTGTTTTCCAGTAACATCAGTTTTTCTCCCAGCCAGATCACAGATTTGCCCTTCTCATAATCTGAAGATGCAGAAGCATTGCTTTCATGCTTATTCACTCTACATCCAGTGCCTTGCACTTCAGGCATCTTGTATACTCCCTCTGTTGAAAAATGCATCCCCACAGCATGATGTCAACCCCACCATGCTTCACTATGTAGATGGTGTCCTATGGGTGAATGGTTTCCACCCAATTTCGGAGCTGCAGGACAGTACCTTTTCTTCCATGTTTCATAAGTCTCTGAAATAACATTTAGCAAACTCCAGATGGGATTTCATATCGCTTAACACTTTTGAATAAGGCCCAGATATTAGGGTACGGTTGTCTTGAAAACAGCTTCTCCCATCGGTATTGTTGATCCGTCCAGCTCTCCAGACTAGAATTACCCTTGCCTGCTCTCTTGTTTTCTTCTCTGACTAATTTTTACCTTATATAGTTACTGGCAGAGTAGCACTTGTGTCATTTAATTTCATAAATTGTTGCCTCCATCTGGAAGGTTTTTGTTTTTTCAACACAAAAAAATGCTATAAACGGATTTTAATGCATGCTTTATAACGACGTGTACATAAGATCTATTACAAACCACTGTTTGGTCAGGATCCAAGTAGCATTCTGGATCTGATGATATGGAATGTTGAAATATATGGGGCTTGTTGTGAAAAGGTTTGTGAAAATAATTTAGCAGAAATTGAAATAAGCAGGGGTATAAACTACCTTGGCAGAGGTTTGTGCTCTAAGTGTACTTCTAATATTAATAAAGCTTCATAGGTTGTTCTAACCATGGTATGACAAGGGTGCCTGAAATGAAGACTCTAGCCAGAACCTTTACAGGACAATATTGCAAATCACAGTCTTTATGTTTTCCCACATTTTATTAGATTTAGATTAGATTATATTATTGTATATATCTACAAACACTTTTCAAGTGACCGACTGCATTTTAAATGATTATTCTCTAAATGTCACCCACTAATTTCTAAATGCATTAAACAGACAGGTAATTTCCTTTAGCTAATTCACTTTGAGGCAACAAAACATTCCTTCTCTGCTCACCTCCGCTTGTCCTCTGTATTCAGCACAACATAGCCAGAGAGCCAACATTTGATATGCAAAATCACCCCACTCAGCACAGCAAGGAGAGAGAGAGAGGAAATCACAGATGGGTTGAAATTAAACTGTGAGTGTTAGAGAGTTGAAGGATTCATTGGTCATTTTATTGTGCCCGCTTAGCATCTTGGTGTGTTTGGCAAGTCTGTGCCTGATGGAGGTTCATCATGCAAGCTCAGAGCTAAATGGGTAAAGAGAGGGTGGGAGAGAAGGTGGGAAAGAGAGGTCTCATCATCATGAGGCTGGAATGGGTGCAGCACTCTGCAAACTTTCGAGCAAAATCACCCCAGAGTTCAGGCGCAAATCACCAGGTAGGTTGCGATAACGGGGTATCATGCTTGCTCACCGTTTGTAGCTGCATTGCTGTGTTGTGCTGAGTGCCATGGTTGTGATTGTGCACGGAAGGGCTTTTCTCAGCATATTCACTAAGTATTCCCTCTGTCACGCCCTCGCCTTGCTTTTCACTCTTACATCATGCTTAATCACGGTGACCTTTCTCAACCATGCTTAGTTTCTTTTCTTTTCTTTCTTTTTAGGGAAACATTTTTGCATTAATGCCAGCATGTAAGAATAGAAAATAGTATGAAAGCCAATCCCAAACTTTACCCAAAAGAGCTAAAGATTCAATTCGGAAAGGGACGAGTTGCAAAAGTAAAAAAAAAAAAAAATGTAACATTTTTAAATGTTTATTATTTTTTTTACTTTTAATATTTTTACCTTTTTATTTTTGCCTGAGAAAATAGATTGTCTTTTTTCCCCAGCAAATAGGAGTGCCTGCAAGTTTTCATTGCTCTTTGTGCAGTGTTTGCATATTATGCAAACTGTCACCATTTCTCTCTGGGTTATTCATCTCAACTACCAGAGGTGTAGGTCTACAAAGAACACATTACTGATTTAGACAAAAGCTATATTGTACATGAATGGTGCTGTGCAAAGAAATGCTGTAGAGCAAAGATACCTTATATTTACATATAAATAATTCAATCTTTCTATATTAATAATTCTATAAAATTTTTTAACAGTAATAAATTATCTGAGTGTTATCTCATATGTATATTTTATTCTATTCTATATATTTTCTTATTTCTATCCTTTTGCATTTTATATTTATCTGACCTTTGTTCTTTTTCTTCTTGTTGCTTTGGTAGTTTATTCTTTACATTTTGGACAGTCATACTAAGCATTTCACTACATATTGTACTGTGTATAATTTGTATGTGACAAATAAAAATTTTACATATTTTGAATTGAATAAATAAAAAAAAAGGCAATGTGTGGTGTGATTAAAATATAGTAGTCTCAGGTACCGTATGTGCAGTTTTACAAGGAGATGAGCTGTAAAATTATCTAAGCATCTGGCAGAACCAGCTTGAGGGCTCCTGTAGATTTTGGCTATCACACTTGCTTCTGTATTTGTATGCAAAACCTGACAGTCTTCATTCTATTTTTTCCTGAAAAGTGGTCTCTTACATAATACGCTTTATTGCCACACAATTTTTTTTTCTTGTAACATTTAATTTTGTGCTAGAAAAGTAATGTCAGAAAATCTTAAATGTGTTTGTTCTTACTTGTTAATGTACAAAAATATTATTAATTTTAATTAATTAATTCATTCATTAAAATTAATGTATGTAAATATTATTAAAGTTTATTCTTAAATAAATAGGCACAGGTATAAAACAAGGTATATTTTTGTTTACCACGATATTATTAAAATGTACCCTGAATAACAGTTGGGTCCAATATGAGGTGTAGTTCACCCTCTATGGTTTTTGGCTCTTAAACTTAAATCTGTGCTGTATAACCACATGCATTAACGTGTCATTATTTTTTCAAAATAATCAAAGTTTAAATATCTTATGGTTGGTACATTTATTCTTCACTTATTATTTTAAGGGGGGGTACACCCTGAACAGCTCACTAGGCCATCGCAGGGTCAACACACACACAACCATTCACACTCACAACTAGTGGCAATTTGTAACAGCCAGTCACACTGTTCATGTTTTAGGGCTGGGGGAGGGGGGGGGGTGAATAAACACATTTTAAAATGTAAAAGAATTAAAGGTCTGTCAATAAAAAATGGTTCATTTTTAAATTTTAAATCAGACTGGGTTCTGGAGCTTCACCTAGGACCTGTTTGCCTTGGGTGACCCTACCAGAGGCATAATGCCCCCGACAACATAGCTCCCAGGATCATTAGGACACGCAAACCCCTCCACCACGATAAGGTGGCGATTCCACCACGATAAGGTGGACACCTTCTTGGTGAAGGCCCAGACTAAGCGCGGTTCACAAGACCTCTATCAACAAGACAGAGTTTCACTTGCCCGGAATCGGGATACCGGGGTCTATGGCCTGGGGGGAGGGGCTCGAAGGCGAGCGCCTGGTGGTCGGGCTTCTGCCCATGGAGCTCAGCCAGGCCCAGCCCGAAGAGGAGATATGGGTCCACCCTCCAATAGACCCACCACCTGTGGGAGGGGCAATAGGGGGTGGGTGCAATGTGAGCTGGGTAGCAGCCGAAGGCGTGGGTTCTGCCGAACCGATCCTCGGCTACTGACTCTGACTCTTGGGACATGGAATGTCACCTCTCTGGCGGGGAAGGAGCCTGAGGTGGTGTTTGAGGTTGAGAAATACCAACTAGATAGTTGGGCTCACTTCAACACATAGCTTGGGCTCTGGAACCACCCTTCTCGAGAGGGGATGGACCTTATTTTATTCTGGAGTTGCTCATGGGGAGACGTGGCAAGCCGGTGTGGGCATCCTTGTTGCCCCCCCGCCTCGGTGCCCACATGTTGGAGTTCTCTCCGGTGGACGAAAGGGTAGCCTTCCTCCGCCTTCAGGTGGGGGGACGGGTTCTAACTGTTGTTTGTGCTTATGCACCAAATAGCAGTTCTGAATACCCACCCTTTTTGGAGTCCTTAGGGGATGTGCTAGAGGTCGCTCCCCCTGGGTGAGACTTCAATGCCCATGTGGGCAATGACAGTGTGACCTGGAAGGGTGTGATTGGCAGGTACGGCCTCTCCGATCTGAACTTGAATGGTGTTCCGTTTTTGGACTTCTGTGCTCGTCATGGTTTGTCCATCACAAACACCATGTTTGAACATATGGGTGTCCATAAGTGCACATGGCACCAGGACACCCTAGGCCGCAGTTCAATGATCGACTTTGTAATCGTGTCATCGGACTTGCGGCCGCATGTCCTGGACACTCGGGTGAAGAGAGGAGCTGAGTTGTCAACCGATCACCACCTGGTAGTAAGCTGGCTTCGATGGCAGGGGAGGCTGCCCTCCAGACCTGGGAGACCCAAGCGTTTAGTTAGGGTCTCCTGGGAACGTTTGGCGGAGTCTCCTGTCAGAAGGGCTTTCAACTCCCACCTCTGGCAGAGCTACCACCACATCCCAATGGAGGCCGTGGACATAGAGTCTGAATGGGCTTTGTGCCGTGTCTCCATTATTGAGGCGGCAGCCCAGAGCTGTGGCCAGAAGGTCATCAGTGCCTGTCGTGGAGGCACTTCCTGAACCAGGTGGTGGACACCTGTAGTGAGGGGGGCTATCAAGCTGAAGAAGGAGACCTATCGGGTCCTTTTGGCCTGTGGGACTTCCGAGGCAGCGGACGGGTACCGACAGGCCAAACGTGCTGCAGCCCGGGCTGTCGCCGATGCAAAATCTCGGGTGTGGGAGGAGTTCAGTGTGGGCCCGGAAAAAGACTATCGGTTGGCCTCAAAAAGGTTCTGGACCACCATCCGGCGCCTCAGGAGGGGGAAGCAGTACTCCA
>JAOUQZ010045040.1:0-10823 GCA_028564935.1 Neosilurus hyrtlii | reverse complement strand
TGAGTATTGCACTTAAAGAGTAATATTGCACTGTCCAGGAAGATGGTCTGAATGATGGTTATTCAGTCAGTGTGTGTAAGACGGTGGTGGTGGTGGGGTTGCACGTGTAAAAGCTTGTGGGTAAAAGCTGTTCTTGAGTCTGTTAGTTTTTGTGTTTAGTGTATGTACCTTTTTCCAGAGGGAAGAGGAGAGAAAAGGGGGTGTCCAGGGTATGTGGGGTCCCTGATAATTCCACTTGCACTATTCCAAAGTCTGCCAGTGAAATGTCACTGAAGAGGGGTAGTTTAGTTCCAATTACCCGCTCTGGCGTTCTCAACACCTGCTGCAGGGCCTTCCTGTCCTCTTCAGTACAGCCGCTGCACCACACTGTACAGCAGTAGGGCAGGAGGCTCCCGATGGCAGAGCGGTAAAAGTTTGTCAGTAGGGGTCGGGGTAGGTGTGCTTGTAGGAGCTTTCTGGGGAAGTACATTCTTTGTGATGCCTTCCCCACCTGGTGAGAGATGTTTGTTGTCCAGGTGTCGTCAGCAGAGTTGTGGACTCCAAGAAATTTGAAGCTCTCCACAAGATCTCTGCATGTTTTAAGTACCCCTCCTGTTACTACATCTAGATCAGTAGCTTTCCTTGCATTGACTCTGCAGAGTGATCTGGTGGTGCTGCAGCTGGAAGGGGTTGGGCACAAACTCTTGGGCTCAGGGCAGGGGCGTACTTTTCTGTTGTGTTGGCCGAAGCGAGCGTCTGGTAGGGTGCTCTCTGAGGAGTCTCTTCTCTGTTCTCGTTCCAAGGTGATGAAGTGAACTTCCTTTGGGTGTCCGGACAGCTGAGTCACTGGGGGTCTTTAAACGACGGCTGAAAACCTACCTTTTTCAGCAGTACTTAGATTAGCACAATGTTTTACCCACATACACATGCAACACCTACCCACTAAGTTCTGACTGACAGTATACTTAGTCTGTGTCCTGATGAACCAGTATAAGAATATATTCTCTGATAGTGACTTTAAAGCTCTTCTGTAATTTGCTCTGAATAAGAGCATCTGCTAAATGCTGTAAATGTAAATGCTCAATCATACAGCAGGTATTAACCAGAAACAGTGAAGGATAACTCCAGCTTTTTTGCCAAGACAATGCTACTTTGTCCAGCAATGCTAGCTTTTGACAATGCTAGCTGAGGTTTTTTTTTGTTTTGTTTGTTTTTTACAATGCTACTTTGCTGCCTTACACCATTAGAGAAAAGTACAATCCACCCTCTTCCACATACCCAAGCTCACAGCTACTCATGATTGGCTGGTGTCATGGTATTTGACAGGGGAGAGTGAACATGCCCCACCCACACAGAGCACAGCTGGTTTTGCCATTTTGTACTCTTGGCTACGGATGGCCGTCGGGATTCGAACTTGTGATGTTCGGTTGAACATTTTATGTTGCAGTACTTGGGAAAAGGTGGCAGATTGTTTATCCATGGTTTGCATCCCCAGTCAAGGGTTCAGCAGTGGTGTTGGTAAGGTTTTATGCTAGGCATGCTACTACTGTAATGATGGGAAGGTTGTGGAAAAAACACTCAATCGCTATACCATGATGCTTTTGCTAACAAGCTAATATAAATTTGCATTAATTTAGCAGAAACAATAATTAATGATATTAATAAAAATATGAATATGCATAACTTAACAAATAAGCAAGTGAATGTATTTACAAAATTACTGTATATAATAATTGAGTTGTGTTTTTTAACAGTGTTCCTATGTGGTCTCTCTCAGGGTTTTCCTCTCCAGGCTGACTATCAGAGTTTGATCAGTGTCTCATCTCCCTCCATGGATTATCGCACCGGCTGCAGAACCACACCGGCTCAGGGGCTCGACTGGACCGCTGATTACTGCACCAACGGGTTAGACACACAAAAAAACGCACACACACACAAACACACAAAATACACTCATGCAGACATACAAACACACAGAATAAAGAATGAATGTAGGCTGAATTCTGTTGTTAAAATATTTTTGTTTCCTCTCTGTAATAGAATATATTGCAGTCGTAACTGAGATTCGATAAGAAACGGAGGAAATAAGATCCAGTATAACATAAAAATAGGGAAGGATCCGGATTAGATATGAGCTGAGATGGCATAAGAACTGGATTAGATAAGAGCCAGGATTTAATAAGAACTTAGATCAGTGCCGAGATTATATAAAACCTGAACTAAATAAGAAAACAAAAAAAGGAAAGAAAACGAGAACTGGATTAGATATGATTTGAGATGACATAAGAACCGGATAAGATAGGAATTGAGATTAAATGAGAACCGGATTAGAAAAGAACTGGATTAGAGATATGATTAGAAAAGAACCAGATTAAATATAAACTGGATTAGGTAAGAAACAGGCTTGGATAAGAACTGCATTAGATAAGAACCAGATTAGATAAACAGGATTAGATAACTGGATTAGATGAAAACCTAGATTAGATAAGAACCAGATTAGATAAGAAACAGGATTAGATAAGAACTAGATTAAATAGGAACCTAGATTAGATAATAACTGGATTGGATAAGAAACAGGATTAGATAAGAACCGGATTAGATAAGAACCAAATTGGAGAAAAACCTAGATTAGATAAGAAACTGATAAGATAAGAACTGGATTAGATAAGAATTGGATAAGATAATAATTTAATTAGATGAGAACCTAGATTAGATAAGAAACAGTAGTAAATAAGAACTGGATTAAATAAGGTAGATTAGATTAGATTTAAAAAAAACAACATTAAATAAGAACATAGATTAGACAATAATTTGATTAGATAAGAACCAGCATTAGATAACAAATGGATTAGATAAGAACCAGATTAGATATGAACCAGCATTAGATAAGAACTGGATTAGGAAAGAACCTAGATTAGATAAGAACCGGATTAGATAAGAACCAGGATTTGATAAGAAGTGTATTAGATAAGAAACAGCATTAGATAACAACCAGATTAGATAAGAACCGGATTTGATAAGAACTGGATTAGATAAGAACCAGATTAGATAAGAACCAGATTAGATAACAACTGGATTAGATAAGAACCAGATTAGATAAGAACCAGATTAGATAAGAACTGGATTGGATAAGAACCAGATTTGATAAGAACCGGATTTGATAAGAACCAGATTAGATAAGAACCAGATTAGATAAGAACTGGATTGGATAAGAACCAGATTAGTTAAGACCAGCATTATAAAAGAACAGGATCAGATAAGAACCAGGATTAATAAGAACTGGATTAGATAAGAAGAATCAGAATCAATGTATACAGATAAAAACTACATGGCATTGAAATGAACAGAGAGATTGGATTGTTACAAAATGAGAGTCGAATAAACAGAAACCAATGAATAGAATTTTGCTAAGAATGAAGTTAAAAGAGACTCATCTGTACGTGTGTGTTTGTGTGTGTGTGTTCCACAGCGCTTTGCAGAGGGATAAAGCTCTGTATCTGACCTGATCGAGACCCGACTGTGACCCGACTTCCTGCAGGAACCACGAGGCAGTTCACACTCCTCACAATGACGGATACACTCCTCCTGTCCACTTATACACACCTTACACACACCTTACATATTTTATACACACATGTTACACACACAGATCTGATTGTGTGTGCGCGAGTGATGCTCTTTCCTCCTCACTTGCTCTGTAACAGAACCGTCTTATTCCAGTTCTTCTGAGACTCTATTAGGATGTAAATTGTAGGATAGAGTCACTTTAATTCTGATCGCAGGGCTTTAATTAAGGACCCTGTTGGTTTATTTCTCGTTAATAAAGTGACACGAGTAAAGCTGTGAGTCTGCCAGTCGTAAAGCACTTACTGCTCCATCACTAGATAAATAAATTAAATCACATCAAAGACAAAGAGGGGGACGCACAAGCCACGTGTTATCTTTATTATTATTATTATTGTTATTATTATTATTACTATTATTATTACTATTGTGATTGGTTAAACATGGTACACTCTCCTCAAAAAGACAATGTTAAATCTATTCAGTTCAGGTGACTACCGTAACAACTGTAATTATGTTTGGTAAAATATCTTTCTTTCTATAAAATCAGTAAGTAATAATAAAATCATCAACTCCAGTTTAAGCTCGGAGACCACCTGAATCTACAGAACACCTGACTAATAGAGAAACGTTTCCAGAACGTTCTGTAAGGTTGCAAAAGATCATCGTAGCAAAGAAGTATCAAGAACAATAACGCAGTCGAGGTCAGAGCAGGAGCCACGTGGCTGAAGAATAACCTGAGGAGTGGACAAGTCAGATAAACACGAAAAGTGAGGGTACGAGGCATAAAATTAGCAGTAACCAGGCTAGTACAATAAAATAAACAGGAGATCATAGTGTTGAAGGAGTCACACAGGTGTAACCAGTCTAAGAGTTCAAGGCTTTCAGAGATTTAATCACGTTAATGTTGTGGTATGGTTATAGGAATGTTTCTAAAGGTTCCACCAAATATCACTCTTTGAGAAAGTCTGTAGTCAATAAAGATTTATTCAGTCGTGCATCACAAGAAATAAAAGTTGTGATGTTACAATAATGATAATAATAACATTAATATTAATAATTAGGGCTTATGTGAATGTACTTAGAGAGGAAAACTAAAACTGTCAATCCAGTAAGATGTGAACAACACCCCCCCACCCCGCAGCCCTGATCTCGATCCATGCTGTACATAGAATCTGTGTAATTATTTACTCCGAGTTTGCAAACTTAACCTTTAAGTTCCAGAAACCATAAATGAAAAGAAATTAAAAAGTCCAGAGATACTGAGTGTTGTTTTTAATCATCCTCATCAATATTGTCAGTATGCACTGCTAGGGGGCGCTAGAAAGTTAAGAGGTTCTGAGGATAAGTTGTCTTTGTGAGGACCCTTAAAGGTTTTATTAAAGAACCCTCGTCAAGGGAGTTTCTCTTTCAGAAATGTGCTCAGTACCCAAAGAACCCTTAAGGAACCATCTACAGCCAATCAATTTCTATAAACAAACTATATATAGAAATAAATAACATACTTTGTGGTTTGATCCAGAGCCTTTAGTACCTTCTTAGTTTATTCTTCATTAATGGAAAACCCTCTGTGTTTTCTTCGTTCGAAAGAAAAAACACTTCAATTCAGAAACCGTGCATCATGGACCTGCTCCAGAGGGTGCTATAGCGTTAGCGTTAGCTTCTTATAGCATTAGCGTTAGCTTCTTTTTTACACTGTAAAAAAAATTTTACCCCTTAGCCGGTTATGGCTGGAGGGGTATTGTCGTTGACTGGGCAGGCGGTCGGCGTGACAATACGTTTGTCCGGCCCATTGTTTGGTTCATGCACATGCCACGTTCCTGAAGTTTTGCATAGGCACTCCCTATGACCTAAACCTGTTCGTTGGGTAGCTAGTAAAATGTTGATTGTCCGAAACTCTTCGTATGGGGGATGGCTTTTATCCTCCGTGCGTTTGAGGTGTCCTGGCTGAGGGGTTACAACGTTCTGTAGAACAGCTATTTTTAGAAGGGTTAACCATCCCATAGACCCTTCAGGAACCTCAGAGATTTCTACAGAACTCTAAAGCTCTTAGTTTGTAATCCCTAGAAATAAAATTGTTAGAACCCTCTAAAGCGAAGAGCCTGTAATAATCCAAAGAACCCTTGAGAAACTTTTTTCTTGGTTACACCTAAACAGGAAAACCATCTACACTGAAATACACGCACCTCAATGGACACCGATATTCTGTACAGTGTTGCCATGGTTACATTTCAGTCGTGTTTTTTTGTTTGTTTGTTTGTTTATTTTATGAAGATTATATGAGCCTTTTATCTGAAAGTTCAGCTTACATCGCCATGGCAAATCATAAAAATACTAGTCTTCATTGTGTTTTATATCTGTTGTCATGGTTACATACGTCATATTCATATAAAACCAGTGAATTCATTCAACTTATTGAAAGTCAGGTGAAAAGAACTGTTGCTAGGCAACCCTGGAATGCATGTGCTAACTATAAACAGGCTAATGACTGACACTAATGATTGGCATGTTTTTACCTGTTAAGTTGTTTATATACAGTGAAAAGAGAAGAGTGCGAACAGAAACAAGGCAGGACCATCCGGAATCACTAGAACCAGAACCTTCATGATGCTTAACGTCAATCACTAACACCACGATTCCACCAAATCTCTGTTAAAGTCATTAGTATAGGAGGGGCCTAGATACAGCCAATCAGAAGCAATTTTTTTTGCAGTTGTGGTTTCATTGGTGTCATTCCATCATTCTGTTTTTATTGTCATTTTTTAAAGTTACCTTTAGACTGATCTCATTTTTTAATATTTAAAACTTTGTTTTGCCTTTGATTCAGACTAAATAAAATATATTTTTTTTAAATTTATAATAATAATAACAACCCTGCGATGGCCTGGTGAGCTGTCCAGGGTGTACTCTGCCCTTGCCCAGAGTCGGCTGAAATGGGCACCAGCCTCCTCGCGACCCTAATTAGGATTAAGCGCTTCAGAAAATTTAATAATAATAATAATATTAATAATAATAATAATAAGGGCGGCATGGTGGTGTATTGGTGAGCACCTCTATTCCACAACAAGGTCCTGGGTTCGAGTCCCGGGGTCGGTAAGGGTGTTTCTGTGTGGAATTTGCATGTTCTCCTCGTGCTTGCATGGGTTTCCTCCGGGTATTCCAGTTTTTCCTCCCACAGTTCCAAATTGCTCCTAGAAGTGAGTGTGAATGTGAATTGATGTGTGTGGGTTGGACCTGCGATTGACTGATGAGCTGTTCAGGGTGTACCCCGCCTTCGCCCAGAATCAGAAGTGATAGGCTCCAGCCTCCCTGTGACCCTAATAGGCAGTTCAAATAATAATAATAATAATAATAAGAAGAATAAAATTAATAATAGTCGGCTTCTCTGGATTTTTGTGGATGATTAAATAAAAAAATGTTAATTTTATTGCCATCATGTTTACTAGAATTTTTTTAATAATTGTTTTAATAATGACATTGATACCATCAGCTGGTAAAAATATTAATAAATAAAATGGATGAAAGTTTTATATTTTATCAGCTGGAGTGGGTTTGTACGCCGTGGTTCTGCTGTGTGAATGAATGTGAATGATTTTGGTGCCGGTATGAACTGGAGGCAGATTGGTGTTTTACCCCGGCATATGGCAGATCATCTCTTCTTCCTCTACACTGTGTCTATAGCAGAACCTTTTACGCCTCTCATTTCCGCCTATTTATGAGGAAAACAAAAAAGGCTTAGGTGTTTTTAAGTAATTATATTAGGATTTTTTTGTTTGTATTTTTGTTTTCACAGAATTGATCCACACGACAATGTGAATAATTCTTTATTTAGTTTTTATTGTGTTTGAAGAATAAAAGTAAATCTGCATATTTTGTGCAGCAGTTGACCTCCGTGTTCTGTTTTTTTTCTTGCATTCACAAAAACGTGTGTGTGTGTGTGTGTGTGTGTGTGTGTGTGTGTGTGTGTGTGTGCTTTTTTTCGACATCAATTTGATGTTTTCTAACATTTGGCATTTATCACCTTTTAGTAAAATGAGGTGTTAGTATTTAAAACACCAAACTAAAAATGTCCAGCACCAGATTTACAAATGTGATTACATTTACAGAATTTGGCAGACGCTCTTATCCAGCGGGATTTACATTTATCATTTTTATACAACTGAGCAATTGAGGGTTAAGGGTCTTGCTTAAGGGCCCACAGTGGCACAATGGTGGTTTTGGGACTTGAACCCCTGACCTTCAGATCAGTAATCCAGAGCCTTAACCACTAAGTTAATTCACTCCTAAACATTTGTTTTGCTGTTGATTCTGACAACATTAAATATTAATAAAGTGAAATTGGTATTATTCTTAAATAATAATAATAATAATAAGCCTCACAGCGAGGTCCTGGGTTCGAGTCCCAGTTGTTTTTTTTAGATGCTGCTGTAAATTCCCAAGCATGATCAAGGCACAGCTGAAATACATTAAGCCACACCCACAAAACGCCATATAAAATAAAGAGCAGCTCAAAATAGCGGGGAGGTAAAATAGTGGCTCCTGCTGGGTTGGAATGAAACCCTGCACCCACCCCGGCCTAATCACCCAAAGATCAGGCACCCCTGGGTGAAGCGTTTCGGCAAATGAATGAGTGAATAAATGTGAAAAGCTGAAAATGACAAAATGATTATAAATGATGAGAAAGTGCCTCCTGAGGACAGGAGAGTCGCCTGTTAACCAAAGTCCATTTCTAATTGTGTTAAAATTATTTCCATGGGCAAAAATGTTGATTCTGGGCCAATATGTCAAAAAAAAAATTTCTAAGCTGTTAACCCTTTCACTTCATGTATCAGATATGCTACGCTGGTTAATAGAGGGTTAACCAATATATCGCCTCACAGAAAGAAGGTCCTGGGTTCAAGTTCCAGGCTTGGAGAGGGTGAAGTTTGCATGTTCTCCCTGTGTTTATGTGGGTTTCCTCCAGATACTCCAGTTTCCTCCCACAGTCCAAAGGCATGAATATAGGCTAATTGGCTGTGTGTATGAATGGTTGTGTGTGTGTTGGCCCTGCAACGATCGGGCGAGCCATCCAGGGTGTACTCTGCCTTCACCCAGTGCAGGGGAGAGAGAACCTCATCCCTCCCCCCCTGAGACGGTGAAATTATTGGGTTTGAACTCACGATCTCTGGATGATAGCGAGAAATGGACGCTGTACTTTATCTATTTAAAGTTACGATTAGTAAAGCTGTGACTGTTACTAAGGCTCTGACACTGGAGACTCCTTCCATAAAAGTTACATAAACATCTTACAAACTTTTTTTCTTTTTCTCGTCCATGTAAGTGAGCTGTTGCTATAGAAAATTTCTTTACCTTATAAGGGAGGATCTTATCAAAACCCTAAACATGACGCAGCTTTAAAGTGAGGATTGTAAAAGTAACAGTTCTCATTGTGAGCATGTTCGCTCACGGAGGGGTTTGTGTTCTCTTTCTCGTCTGGTTTCAGCTCCATGATAAAGAGCTCATCGTTTATCTGCTGAGCCTGCACACGTTTCGAGAATATAAATCATAAAGCCATTATCTCAGCACTGCAGCACTTTATTGCTCAGCCTGCAAAGTGGAACGATGTGTTTAACTTTTACGATCGGTTCACATCCCGACGTTAAAGCTTGAGATCTTCCGCCTGGACAATCTGCTATTCAATGTTCATTTATTAAAAGGGGCGGGGCTTAGGTTAGCATTATAATCCACCAATCATAAGCAGATCATGTTACATTGTTACCCTTTATCACTCCTTTAACTTCACTAAAGGTCCTAAAATGATCTTAATAATAGTACAATCTTACATCAGCGAAGTTAGCTCGCTACGCTAACCGTGAACCGAACCACGATCATGACAGTCACTTACGCAGTGAACATAACAAACACTGTCACTCGCGAGGAGGCGTCCTCACATTCACATCAGGTTTATCAGGTGTAACTTAAGCCCCGCCCTCACTGATCCAAACACACCTTTACCTTTTAACCGGTTTATTTCTGTTCATTGTTTAATCTGATCACAGATTTCTGTGCTTTTATTCATTCGTCCTTTTGAAATGGGAGTCTCGTGGATGAGAGACTCTTAGAAACAGTTTATGAAGAAGATCTTTATCATAAATGTGTAAACTGGTCGTTAATGGAGTTGTTTTTATGAGACTGTGGATAAATAAACATCTCTGAATGCTACATGCTAATCAGTGTGAGCTCCAGATAGTTTGAACTGTTGCTGTATTCTGTGGCGATGAAACACTGCCATCTGGTGGTGAACTCTAGTAATGACAACAGTAAACTGCACCAGTGGGTTCAAGTCCCAGAGATGAACTCAGGCTTGTCCAAAAAAAATCAAAGGACGATATCTTTTAAAACCCTCATCGTTTTATAGGTGTATTTATTTATTTAAATATTTAATACATCATTATTAATAATTCATAATAAAATAAATGCATTTCATGTCTTTAACACAGGACTAAAGCATTGTATGTCACACTTAAAGGTTTCAGATCATCCAACAAATGTAATTATCAGTCAAAACACAAAATGCAGTTTTTATCGTTAGGTCTACTTCACTTTGTGAGGCAGGTCGTATTTAAGTGATTTCTTGATTAGAACAGGTGCGGCGTAATCGGGCCTCGGTGTGGTGTGATAAACCACATTAAGTTTTAACAGGGGGGGCAATCACTTTTTCACACATTGCCATGTAGGTTTGGGTTATTTTTCTTCCTTAATAATAAAAACCGTCATTTAAAAACTGCATTTTGTGTTTACTTGTGTTGTTTTTGACTAATATTTAAATTTGTTTCATGATCTGAAACATGGAAGCGTTACAGACATCAGGAAGGGGGCAAACACTTGTTCACTCCACTGTATATTCCAACATCACAATAATCCTGAACACAAGACCAAGTCGTCCTCTCAGCGGCTACAGCAGAACAAAGTGCAGGTTCTGGAGGGACCATCTCAGTCTCCTGACCTCAAGATCATTGAGCCACTTTGGGGAGATCTCAAACGTGCAGTTCAGACAAGAGCCCAAGAATTTAGAGCCGGAGGCTTTTTACTGAGACGAGTGTGCAGCTTTACCATCGGAGAAAATAAACTACCTCATCCACAGCAACCACTAAACACTCCACGATGTCACTGATGTTAAAGGGGGCGATACACCGTATTGAGAACTGGGGTGTGTAAACTTTTGAGCACAAGTGTGTGTGTGTGTGTGTGTGTGTGTGTGTGTGTGTGTGTGTGTGTGTGTGTGTGTGTGTGTGTGTGTG
>JAOUQZ010045039.1:0-10824 GCA_028564935.1 Neosilurus hyrtlii | reverse complement strand
TGACTGAGGGTGCTGATGTTGCTCGCCCAATAGCGTTTGCTAGCAAGTCTCTTAATTATGCCCAGTCACGCTATCCCACACATCGGTTGGAATTTCTTGCATTGAAATGGGCTGTTTGTGATAAATTTTGCCATTGGTTGAGAGGTCACACATTCACTGTATGGACGGATAACAACCCGTTGACTTACATTCTAAGTAAGCCCAGACTTGACGCGTGTGAGCAGAGGTGGGTGGTGAAGTTGGCCCCTTTCGACTTTGAAATCAAATACATTCCTGGCTCTCGGAATGTGGTTGCTGATGCTCTCAGTAGAGAACCCTTTGCACGTCCTGGTGTGCTCCATCGCCTCACAAGGATGCCTTACGGTGCACTTTTGGAAGAGGCGAATGCTTTGACTCCTGATGGTGTACAGGGTATTTTCCATCATTCTTGTGACCCCTCGGCTGATCCACAGGTGCAGGTGTGTTCTTTTGCTGAGGCACATGACAAATTTCCGCCGAGTCCTTCTATCTCTGGGAAGGCAGTGTCTGCTGTTTTGGAGCAGTCTTTGGATCAGGACTGTGTGCCCCCACAAGCCTTTCTCTTGCCTCAGCTGGTTCAGTCCATCCAGCCAAGCAAACTCGCAGACTTTTGCCCTTTTCCGAAGGACAAGCTTATAAATATGCAGCGCACTGACCCCACTTTGAGTAGGGTGATCCAGTTTGTGGAGCGTCGGAGGCGCCCATCGAGAAGGGAGCGCACCCATGAGCCTGCAGGTGTCTTGCGGCTTCTCTGACATTGGGATAAACTCCAACTTAAGTCTGGCGTGCTGTATCGCGTGTCAAAAGATGGAGTTACACGGAACAGGTCCTTCTGCTATGTTTTGCCATCAGCACTGAAAGAGGCAGTTCTTCGTGGTGTCCACGATGAGGCTGGTCATCAAGGCCAGAGGCGGACACTCTACTTGTGCAGACAGCAGTTCTACTGGATTGGTATGGAGGCAGACATTACGGAGTATGTCAGGTGCTGCCGTCGCTGTGTGTTCAGTAAGTCTTCGGAACCTGAGGCTAGGGCACCCCTTGAGAGCATTGTGACTTCTAGGCCTCTGGAGTTGGTTTGTATAGACTTTTGGTCTGCAGAGGGTCCTTCCAATAAATCCCTTGATGTGCTTGTGGTCACAGACCATTTTACTAAGCTGGCTCAGGCTTATCTTTGTCCCAATCAGTCAGCCAAGGCTGCGGCTCATCAACTTTGGCAGAACTTCTTTTGTGTGTATGGCTTTTCAGAGTG
The DNA here is from genome assembly GCA_028564935.1 of Neosilurus hyrtlii. Taxonomy (NCBI): domain Eukaryota; kingdom Metazoa; phylum Chordata; class Actinopteri; order Siluriformes; family Plotosidae; genus Neosilurus; species Neosilurus hyrtlii. The sequence continues at coordinate 9,557 of JAOUQZ010045039.1, read as the reverse complement.
TGTGCATTCTGACCAGGGTGCTAACTTTGAGAGCAGTCTGATTGCTTCAGGTTTCTGATGTTCAGAAGTCACATACGACTCCATACCACCCTATGGGTAACGGTGTTGTTGAGAGGTTTAATCGCACACTGGGGAACATGATCAGAGCTCTTCCACCCAAAGACAAGCGTAGGTGGCCTCAGATGCTGAAATCTCTGACTTTTGCTTTTAATGCCACAGTACACCAGACCACAGGCTTTGCTCCGTTTCAGCTGATGTTCGGAAGAACTCCACGGCTGCCGGTGGATGTGCTTTTCCGTTCTGTGCTTTTGAATGATCAGGTGGTGGATTATGACACCTATGTGCAGGGTCTTCGTCGTGATTTGGCTGATGCCATGAGAGTTGCTCAGGTCTCTGCTTCACAACGTCAGCAGCAGCAGGCTGCTTTTTATAACAGGAGGTTGGCTCCTGTGGATGTTGGAGACAGGGTCCTGCTGGCGAACAAAGGGGAATGTGGAAAGAGAAAGCTGGCTGATCATTAAGAGAACCACCTTTATGTTGTTGTGGACAAACATGATGTCACGCACACCTTTAAGATTAAGAACTGTGCTTCAGGTCAGGAAAAGGTGGTCCACCGCAACTTCATTATGCCAGTGAACTTCTTACCTGTTCCAGCAGAATATCCTGATGAGCACCAATAAAGCATACAAGAGAAAGAAAGCAAACACAAGATCATCAGACCCCAGCAATAACCTTTTGGTGCATCTGCTGAATGAGCCTAACAACAGGCCTCACAACACGGCCATACCTAGAAGTCATCCTACGTGAACCATTCTCAATAACAGAACTCTGGCGAGTACAACAAGCGTTCGGATCAGCTACAGACCCTTCGCCCGCGGCTTGTGTCCCACATACAGGAACCACCACAGCAGAACGCGAATCGTGTGGGTCAATGGAACGTTCAGTGTCATCAGGCGGATCATCAACTATAACCGCACTTAACTTTATTGTTTTATGATTAAAAGTTATTTTCCCAGTATTGTGGCCTAATAGATGATCTTATGTGTAACCCAGTGTGTTCTCATGAACGTCACTTCTAAATTTGGGCGTTCTGAGTAAATTAAGCACACAAACCAGCAAGAATCTAGCACTGGAGCTGTGCTGAGATGCTAATTTTGACTTTGTGTTCCAGCATTATTTCTATGGCGGAGCTCGTTGTGATTTTGACTGTAGTACGTTCTCCCTCGCTCATTCCAGGTACATATTGTTATAGATGTATAATTGTTTGTGAAACACATTACCCACTATCAGTCTGCTGCACGCTGTCCTCGTGCATTATTTCTATGGCGGAGCTCGTTGTGATTTTGACTGTAGTACGTTCTCCCTCACTCATTCCAGATTGTAATAAACGGCGACTGAGCCAAGGAGGAAACATCTTGTTTTATTGATCTTACACAACGCAAAAAAGAGAGTACACACCGCTACACAATGAAAGTGAAAAAAAAAAGAAAAACAATTGAGGTACATACACTGTATTTTAATAACAATTAACCTTTACTAATGTATTTGTGATACAATATTACGTTACATAATTAATTATAAACATATTTCAGAGGAATCTACTTTTGCTCTCTTCTGTTTGATGCACTGTAGTGTGGTTTTAAAACAAAACAGGGCTTGGAGTTTGACTTCAGCACAAGTCCGTATTTCCCAGGAGAATCTCGGTTAATTTTGTCTAAGATACTCAATATTTAAAAGGTCTATGTAAGTCCAAGTTATAAGTTGCTAACATCTATATAAATAGAGAATGAATCCTGTCAGTGAGTAAAATGTACAGTATCATCAGTATGACAAACAGTAAAATGCAACTGTATAACAGTATTGTTGCTGTGTGGAGGAGTTGTACAGTTTAATGGCCACAAGTAAGAATAAATTCCAGAGGTGTTCAGTAAAACACTTAGGTGAGATCAGGGGTGGGGTGACTGTAGCCTCATGCCCTTGACACCCCCTAAATTATTAGTATGAGAGTATTTTGAGAGGGTTTTGCCCCTGAATTTGGATGCCTATTATCTATATGGAATCTTTAAATCGTCGCCCCTATACCTCCAGATGATACATGGGATACTGACCTAATGTTATGTAAATTGGAATTAGCCGACTATAATTCAGTCTGCCCAGTGATTTTAATTTAGTTGAAACATCCTCCTCCACTAAATTATCATTTGATTTACTAAATTTCATATTGTTACGATGGTACCAGAAAAAAACAGACCTAAATGCAGGACAGACAAGGCAAGGTTGCATGAAAAGGGTTCTTTATTTCGTGAACCAGACAGGTAAACTTGGAATAAGTCGTATAATACACGATCGCTGGCGAAGTGCGAGGAAAGACATGGCTCTGGACGTACTGAAGACCTCCCTGAGGTCATGGTAGAATGGGGGGACCCTGGATAGGTCAGGGTAGTCACTAGGGCCCGGTTCCTGCACCGGGTTTGTCCCCCCTTCCGGGGATCTGTGAGCCGAAGGGGACGAGGCAAGACAGGATGACCTACAGGCGGGGTCCCAACTCCTGATCACCCCCGTTTCCCAGATAATGTTAGGGTTGTGGGCTCTCAGCCAAGGAAACCCTAGTACGTGGGGGTGGTACATGCAACTTAGGAGGTGAAATGAAATGGGTTTGTTGTGGGCCCCTCCGATAGTCATGAGAAGGGTCTCTGTCCTGTGGGTGACCCGACTTAACAACTGGTTATTCAAGGCTTGGGTGGAGACGGGCTGGAAGAGTGGCTCCTCCTTGATGCCCAGCCTCTTGGCCAAGGACCATCACACATATTGTGCCTGTAGGTTTTGGGCCACTAATATCATGTGTCTTGTTAATACCAAGCTGAGAGAAACTGACAGACAGCAAGAAGTATGATAACGGAAGAATGTAAACATAAAACTATGAGTCTAAATTGTTTAAATTGCAGGAAAGTCCAACGAGCAGAAATAACTGCAGGAGAATTATCACCAGGAGAGAAAACCTCAAATGATAACTCCATGACAAAAGAGCCTGTGACGAACACGAGTCTGGGAATTTAATATTGCTGAAAACGACAATAGGTGGGTAAGAGTACAATCTGATAATATCCCCGCTTTGGAATAGTTTTGAAGGGGGAGCTCATTATTAATTATAAAAAAGAGGCAGACATGCCACAATGTGATGGAAGAACAGACAGAGAGGGATCAGGGATGCAGGAAAGGGAGAGAGATAATCAGTTACGGGAGGAAGTAACAGATTTTAGACAGAGGTATGGTAATGAGGTGAGCAAGGTGTTTGAAGCTGAAGAGCTAGAACCAGAGCCCTGGCGAGATACTCAGTATGAGAGAAGAGATGAAACTGGACAGGCAGTATTAGATGCTTATGATGGTAGGACACAGTGTGCAAAACACAGAGAAGATAGGGAGCCATAGGTGTGTGAACTGAAGTGGGCCAGGCAGGGCAGACTCTTAGTAGGATGGCAATTAATTGGTCCACCCAGACAGAAAGAAGGGCGACCAATAAGACTGATATAGAGAGCAGAAGGTACAGAGCCAGAGAGGAGACAAATTTCACAGAAAGCAGAGCAGAGGAGGGAAAACAGTGCCTTCACCCAGGACAGCAGCCCGAGCATTACAGGAAAGGTTAATTATGTACGGGATTGTAGATAAGTGACAGAAAAGGGAGCAGAGAAGGGAGCCAGAGGAGGCAGTAGAAGTGACATCAGAAGCATGCCAGGAGTATGAGAAGGAGTTTAATTATGAGAAAGGGACAGTGGAATTAAAAGGTGGGCAAGAGGACACTGAGCTAGACACTAACCTAGGAGAAACATCTGTCACCAGGTCAGGTCAAACATTCAGAGTAAAGAACACATCTACCAATCAACTGCTGCTACTGGTAAAAGGGCAGGACATATGATATATACCCTGGCAGACCCTAGATCTGAAGGGATTGGTAAGAGGCCTGTCAAACCTACATGAGGGGGTATCTAAGTGGATCCGTGAAATCGAGGATAAAACGCTGGGGAAGATGTTAACTTTAGGAGACATCAAAGCATTGTTGGCAAGAGCAATAGGCATGACTGACACATGCAGAATAATAATGAGTGCAGATCCAATTAATCTAAGAAATACAATGACCGCTGCATTAGATGCCACAGCATTTGACCCTTATAGAAATCCAGTGTGGAGACAGCTTAGAGAGGAGTTTCCATCTCTAACAGATTTGAATAATCTGCAGGGAGAATCCATCTTGGAAGGAGAGCACCCTATGACGTATTATCAGAGAATTAAAAAAAAGTGGATCATGGAAACAGATGCATCGCCGAACAATGACCCACTTCAAACAGCAATGTTCAGAAAAGTAGTGATAGAGGGACTTCCAGAGGCTGTAAAAAACAAATTAGAAGATGTGGGCCTGAATTACAGAGTCAGAATTCTGTGAGCATCTGACTCATGATCTTAAAAAGTACAGAGGGATGGAGAAAAAGCTAAAAGAACAAGAACCAAACATTCTCAGGAAGGTGGCACACCTTCAACTAGGAGAGCTTACAGCAAAGTCAAAAAACAAGAAAAATATCAAACCAACAGATTTTGGAGATAAAGCCCGCTTGCAATTCCTAGTAACTAACATGGCACAGGATAGCCAACCAAACACACCATTAAGATATCAAGCACCAGTATCATCGCTATTGACACCATCTGATGTCCCAGCAGCGGTAGTATACCCCCACCAAGTCATCTGTGTACAACAGCCATGTCCAGCCCCACTACCAGCGGCCTCATGTACAAAGACTTTTGTGGAATTCCTACTGAAAAATGGCATACGCTTAAATCCAGAAAACATCAGAAGCACAAAATATCTGTTCATACGCATGAATTCAAGCACATTTACTTTGAACATCTGAATCAATGTGGAATTGAGCGCACATGTTGGAGTACGCGACCCCTCCCTGTCCACACCCTCATTTAAATATGCAAATCATATTAAAACAAACCCTGCACCAGAGATTCCCCTCTTTGCAGGATCAGAAAACCCTTACAATATGAGTAAGACGGGAAAAAAGCAAAATTACACAGAATGCGAATTAGAGACGCTCCTCACTGAAGTGGAGATGCACAGAAATGCACTGATAGGCATGCTGTCCTCCGGCATTAACAACAAATGCAAAAGGTCTGAGTGGGAGATTGTGTGTGAGGCCGTCAATGCTGTGGTGTCGGAAAGGCATGCAGAGTTAAAAAAAAAGTGGTCAGACTTAAAGTGCTTAAAGACACGATTTATACATTAGGCAGAAAAACATTTTCAATAACATCTACACCTCAAATACATCTGTCTGTGTTATTATTTTTATCCCAGCAGTGTACATTTTACGAATTTATATTTACCGCGTTAATTTTGACTCGTAGGGCTCTTCGAGAAGGGCGGAAGTGACGTATACGGGAGAACGGAAGAACGCACGCTGTGTTTACACTAGAGTTGTGTGTGATATTTTCCCACAAACTGTTGTTTGGTTTTGTATAACAAGTTTTCCAACATGCCGACTCGATGTGTAGCTGGATTTTGTTCTAATACACACAAAGATAATGTTAGCTTGTTTAAATTCCTCAAAACCCCTGATTTACACAGGCAGTGGTGTTTACAAGTCAAACGAACCCGTGAGAATTGGCAGGCTAGTGCCACTTCTGTGCTGTGCAGTGGACACTTTGTTGAATCTTCTTTTGACAAACAGCCAGAACAACAACAGTCCTTGGGTTTTGCTGTTCAACACAAGTTGAAACTATTGCCAGATGCAGTGCCCATGGTGTTTAAAAGACCCAGGGATGCGTCACCGCACAAAAGGAACAGTCTTGCAGTGGAAAAATGAAGACGGCTTGAAGTAAGTAGATCTAGACTAGGACAAGTTTGTTGTTTTTTTCCCAATGACAGATTGTAAGTGAAACATGATGCAAGTCTTGGTGACTGAATAAACATCCTGCCAATTTTTGGCAAATATAGAGCCATAAAATTATGGAAACATTGCTTACTAGTACACTGTACATGTCCTAATGCTACACATTTGGTCCTGTATTCTATGAGTATACCCCTTTCATTCAACTATTTTTTAAACTTGTGTTTTAGTTAATTACTTTATGATTATATATCATGTGTATCTTGTCCATATAGGTCCTTCAAGAGGTGTTGACACTATCCACCAGTACTACTGGTGATGTTCATCTTGACATTGGCAGTCAACATAATAAGGATACACAAGTATGTTGATGTCCAAGTATTAGTTACTAGTACACAGTACTGCAATACATGCTGATAAAACTTGATACTGATTAAGTACTGAAGTCTGAATGCACACAGTGTAAAACCACAAATCTTGTTATGGTTCTTGTATTGTCATAAACTGTTGGGATCACATGTATTCAAATAAAATGTTTTTGATTGTGAGAACACAGTGATTGGCTGTATATCAAGTTTGCCTCAATTTTTAGGGTTTCAGTGATGTATTCTGTCAATATGAGTGTCCAGCAACGTGAAGTGTAGCTGTGTCAGTTAAAGTTTAAAAGGCAATAAAACACAAATGTAAGTAGGTGTGTTTACTTCAGTGATTTAGGTTTGTGGTCTGTCAACAAAAGTACACAGAGTAGGTGTGCAGTTTCAAACATAGTGCAGGGAGGGCATCGGTGGTCCTGCAGTCACAAACTGGACTGAACATTCATATGCTGCGCCATGGGTCCGAATCTACTCCCATTCAATGTCTCAACTGTTAGTCAAGCTTAGTTGATGGGCTAAAATATAGGCCCAAACATGCTTAATTTCAAACATTATTCTAGCATTCAATTTTCTCATCAAAAATAAATGTATCACTTTATTTTCAGTGGTCCAGACAAACACCTCACCACATTTGGTCAGTGTGGCTGTCCAAACAACTGAAAGTTGTCTGCAAGATGAGGAGGGAGAAGAGTGATTCTGATTGTCATTTAGAATCTGATGACAATTCTGCCGATTATATTCCATCTGACAGCTTAGATGAATCCAATAATGAAGCAAAGAATGAAGCTGATCCAGTTCAACAAATAAACAGACCAGAAAAGCGAATCTATTTTGTCTTTTGGTCCGCCCTTCTGCAACTGCTTACCTGGTGCAGCTGCCCTTCCTGTGGCTCGAAGGACATTGTACCTCAGAGACAAGAAGTGAGTTCCATGCTCATAATTACTTTGGTATGCCAGGAACACAATTGCAAGAATACCTGGCATAGTCAGCCTTATTGAGGGAATTTTGCTGTTGGTAATATACTGTTGTCAGCATCAATACTGTTTGCTGGGGCCACAGCTACAAAGGTGCTACGTGTGCTTTCACACATGGGTGTTTCTGCATTCAGTACCAGATCATTTTTCAGGCACCAGAAGATAATTTTGTCAAAAGCAATTGAGCATTATTGGAAGGAACATCAATTTTGCCTTCTAAATTCACTACCGTCTTTCGATAGAGTTGTGTGTGGGGGAGATGGTAGGGCAGACACATCTGAACCCACTGCCAAATATGGGACATACACAATGATAGAGTTGAAAGAAAAAGCAGTGATTGATATACATATCGTGCAGGTATGTCCTGTGACCATGCCATAATACATATTTACAAGGTACGTGAGTATCATTGTTTAATTTTTTTTAAACCCTTTTTGTGACAATTTGGGAAGTGGGTAATGGAATCCTAAGTTATATTTGATCATGTTGAAACATACTATAAACTTTACAATTGCTTTATTACTATTTGCAGAGCAATGAAGTTGGTGGTAGTTACGACATGGAAAAGGAAGGGATCCAAAGATGTTTGCAGCGACTGGAAACAAATTTTATTACTGTTGACACTTTGGTGACTGACCGACATCTAAGTATTAATAAAATGGTTCAGAAACAGTATCCAGAAATAGAGCACTTACTTGAAATATGGCATGTTGCCAAAGGTATCTACATTGCATTTGCGTATATTTTCTTATGAATGATCATTGTCACATTTATATTCTAGTCAACCTATGCCATATTTTTCTCAAAATTGATTTGCAGGAATTTGTTGAGTCTGTTCTTGAGTGTTGGTCTGTGTGTAAGTGACAAAGCCTTGCCACTCATTTTGCACCAGCAGCCATTCTCTGTGAGCCATTCCTGATCTCAGCAAGAAGTCAGTTATATTCTGTGCGAGGGCGTCTCCGTCGTCTTCATCGGCGTTGATACTTCCCTCTGCTGCTGCCCTCCCGACTGGCCCTGTCCTCCCCGCGCTGTGCTGTAGTCACAAGAGAAAATAGTGAGAGAAATCGGCGGCATAAATGACTGCCTGGATCAGCTGATAGGCGTCCTCACAAATATCACTGACTCAATAAATGCATTGGTGAATAAGTAAATTCTGTGTCCTTGCCTCTTTGATATGGTTAAAATCAACCACCCATTGTGCACAGTACCAGCTTGTAGTCAGCTTGTATTGTACTCACATATGATCCGTACATTGATTGAATTAAAATGATTCCTGTTGACATAAATTCATCCTGTGAGGGCTTTTTTTGATAGCAATGTGTGTGCAGTCGACAGTGCCAATTACATTAGGAAAACCGGCTCTTGCTACAAATTGCACTTTAATTCTGAGGAATAATTTTCACATTATCAACAGTTTCCCAGCATCACTTCTAAGTGTCACCAAAGGACCAACAGCTGCAGAAACATGTGTATGCCAGCCATGAAGTTGGTGTGAGGCACCACACATTTCCACGGACATTTCACTCTTGATACATCTGAACTTTGCTGTGGGAAAGGATGTACGCCCCGTTTTTGTGCGTACGCACCCTTTGTGCATGAGGCCCCAGGACAGTGGCAAAGCACTTCTCAGTCGCGTTCCTCCACACACCCACCATATATCTGTGAGTGGTATAGTTTGATGCTGGAGCACTGGTGGTAGTTTTCTATACCATCCCATGACTACTTGTGAGTTCCCATTCACCCTTCTGGTTCTGATTACTCTCCACCATGTAATGATGATCACAGAGGTGCGTATGTATAAGGCCGGGGAGGACATGGGACAAATTAAAAGAGATCCCCAATCTGATCCAAAGGTATATTTAGATGCCATAGGGCAACCCCAGTGAATTCCCGCAGAATATAAAGCAAGAAACGAAATAGTGGTCGGCTTTGAGTCAATCTTTATATGGATTACCAGCAATAAGAATGTTGAATGTATAAACTATATATATTATAATCAGCAATGATTTAGCAACTACACCGATGAAGCACTGCGGGCGTTAGGGGAACAAGTAACCGCCACCAGTACCATGGCTAATGGCAAAAGAGGGAGGTGTGTGAATGCTCTATGCATATGCATTGTTGTACTTTAATACTTTCAAATGCAGGAATTGTCATACTTTCCACCGAATGTTTTAGTCAACTCTTTGGTAATTGGAGATGGTTAATGAGACTGGCAGTAAATGTGGCTATAGTGCCTGTGATAATTTGTCTGTTGGTGTGTTGTCTACTCCCTCTAATCAAAGGAATATGTATGACGGCTCCTCAGAATTATCTAGAGATCTACG
>JAOUQZ010045038.1:0-10824 GCA_028564935.1 Neosilurus hyrtlii | reverse complement strand
GTGTGTGTGTGTGTGTGTGTGTGTTTGGGGTGGGGGGGTATTGGGGGGGATTGGTGGAGTAGGGGAAGGTGTCAAAAATAAAATGTAGCATGAAGTAAATGACTTTGTGTGATATTGTTCACAACAGATCAAAATATTTTCCAGTCGCAGAAAGCGTATACATTCAATTCAAAAAAGATAAACCTTGCAGACTCGTAGCTTGATTTCAACCACTGTACATTTCCTACAAGAATCGTAACACTCCTGCCACCAGTGATGATGATTCAGCTGCAATTAGCAAAGGAAAACAGCTTAAACTTTCTGGGTAGATAATAGTACCATCCACCACTGATCACAAGAACCCTGACTGGAACCATAATGTTTAACTTAAATATACAAGAAGTCCATGATAGGCATGGCGTAACACTCCTGACAACTGATGCTCTCTCAATTCGAGGCACAACACTTTGGTTTTGTTACATGCATACCACCACCAAGTAGATATATTTAGCTTTCTGTCAAAGTAAGACAAGTAGGAGAGGTCTATGTGTGTAGAATCATTATCCGTCATTAGCCTCTGAAATGAGTAAATGGTGAAAAATGGAATATTTACTACCATGTAAAATTGCCAGATGTGTGAGAAAACATAACTAAGAAGATATTATATGTTTACAGTGTGATTTGTAATGCAGTTTTGTTTCAAATGTGGGACATGGTATCATGTAGAAAACAACAAATGACTCGAAATGCTTGTACACACTACATTTATTTCATCTGGAATAATACATTAATTGGAATTAAATTTGTCACGCCAAAACCATAACGCTCCTGACTATTTTTGTTATGAAATAGAGACTATCTCTGCTGCCGTTTACTGTACGAAGTTCATTTTTTCAACATTTAATCTCTAATGTGTTTCTTTTTGCTTCAAGAAATTAATTATTTGCATTGCAATTATTTCTCTCTATTATTGGCACTTCAATAAAAGGTAATAAAACTTTTTAAGACAGGCCATATGGCTCTATCTATCTAGCTGGCTACAATCCTGGAGTTGTAGAATGATTAAAATTGTTTGCAGTAATGTGTATACAGATGTCAGAGCAGATTCACAAATGTAAAAGGAAAAGGCTAGGAATGAGTAAATGAGGCACAGAGAAGGAATACAAACAAGAATAGAGAAGAGATGCATGTGTCTCAGCTGGGGGAGGACAGATAGAGCTCAAAATGCCGATTAGTACTGCATGGTGTCCAAATTTGTGTTTGTATCTCTGTCTGTGATACACACACTGTGTTCATTCAGGCATATTCTGTTTTGCACGTCGTGTTCCTACCCAAATGCTAAAAGTCCATGGAGTAAGGCAATACAAGTATGATCAAATTTCACTTCCAATGAGAGCAGGAGGATGATTTGATATATGACTTTGTGCAGCAGAAGTTAAGCTGGAAAGGTTAGATGAAAGCAATAAAGTGAAGGCTGAAGGAAGAGATAGGAAGAGGCTGAAGGTCTTAGTGCCAGATTATTGGCAGGACATGCAGACTTGTAATCACCTCCCAGCCAGGTTTCTGTCAAATGATCGAAATCAATTAGTGAAAGTATCTGTCCCGTTTCAAAGTGTTCACTTTATTTTTATAGGTGAAGCAGCGAGATTGATCTCTTTATTCACATTATTATATTTATTATAGTTTACCGTTTCTTCAATATATTGTCTTTTTAAACACCCCGTGAAGATTCGTATCTAGAGACGTTCTGTCCTGTATGCAGTGTTTCCTAATAAAAGGCTGGAAAATTATGAGTTATTACAAATTATTATGTCCAACAGGCAATTTGACAAATATGATAATATCAATCAGAATACAATGATATATGAATAAGAATATATAACAGGAATCTAGTGTATATTTGCAAAATATTGAAATTAAGAAATGTTCACTGCAAATTTGGATTATTTTAACAAAAATAATATATATGTTTTATTTATTTATTTATTTATTTATTTTATCAGTGTATTATGCCCCAGTAGTTAATTATACATACAAAAGAATATGGCTACGTAGTCGTAAGATTATACCATATAATGAAGGTTATTTTTAATTCTTGCTTTAAGTTTGCTCTTGTACCTGAAATGTCACTGAGTAGTTTCTAAGTGTATTTACAATGCCAGAGACACCAACATGAATTATCTCACAGCAAACTGAGCTATTTTCAACTCATTACCCAGTAGCTCTGGAATTAACATTACTCCTTGCTCGATATAATCACACATGAATATTACCCAAGAATAATGCTCTTGATTCAAAGGTAAGAATCACACACAACTGATAAAAACCTCTATTTCTGGCAAACGTCAGCCTAAGTGTGAGTCAGTAGTTAAGTTTGAGGTCTGAGGTCCACTCGTGTGAAATTTTTGTATTAAATCTGCACATTGAATATGGCCCAAAATGCGGAGGCATGGCACTGTTTCTAAATGAAAGTCCCCTTAATGTTAGGCCCACTAAAATCTAAAGGGCAGAAGGAAAGATGTGTAACAGCTAATATTTTTAAAGAATAAACAGAAAATTTATTAAATAATAGGTATCTGCCTATCTATTTATCTGTCTATCTCTCTCTCTCACTCTCTCTCTCTCTCTCTCTCTCTCTCTATATATATATATATATATGTGTGTGTGTGTGTGTGTGTGTGTGTGTGTGTGTGTGTGTGTGTGTATGCATGTATATGTTAACAGTTATCTATATATAAACAGTTACTTGCTTAAGGTGAAATATACCAAGCCTGAGGTGAATAATTGTTTCAGTATATACATGGTAACATAAGAAAAACAAAATGAAACAAGATCTTTGTGGTTTATGTTTGCATTTTTAAAGCTTGTCACACTCACACTGGCATGTTTATCAAATTATTCACAATTTCCACTTGAGAACTAAAAAGGCCATTTTGTGAACTTTTTCTATATTTCTTGGGACCTCTTTTTTTTTCTTTTTTCTTTTTTTTTTCTTTTAGGATTTCAGAATTAGTGACTGTGAAAAACTGTGGTCTTCTGTCTGTTGTTTTGATTCAAGCATTATCAGTTTGGTGGGTAGATAATAAGCAATGACTGAATGAGGTAAAGTATAAAGAATTATTATGCGAAAGCTAAATTGAATTGTGTTAATGTATTATTCAAAATATACAAAGTAGACAGTAATGTTACTGTGTTGCATGTGCCAGTCATACAATAATCAATCACCTTATCTAATAGCAACAGTGCAGTAATTCAATTATCCCATGGCAATGATGCAAAACCAATAATTATTTGATGGTTTTCCTCCAATATTATATATTTTTTATTTTATTAAATATTAAATATTTTGCATGGATAATAATATACATTATTGGACATGATTATATATTTTGAATGAATAATAGTATATCTTATTATTCCCTTAAATTTCTTTTTTCTTTTTCTGATTGGTGGAAAGCCATCTGCAAATTCTTGGTGTTCTTCTATGAGCCGATGTGATTGGATAAATCGCACAATTATGGCATGCGACAGTCAATTGTGCAAATATTTCTGATTATTGAAATTACAGAAGATAGCTGGGCTATGCCCCGCTGCATCTTGGTTAGTTAATAAGTACAATTTAAAATGAAACACTGTGGCCCTGAGCTGGGAAAAATGTATTTTATTTATGCTGTTGTAAGCCATATCTTAGATGGAGTAGGAACGAAAAAGATAGTGACACAAAGTATTGCCACTAACAGTGTTGTCAGTAGGGTGCAGCCTGTTTGATATCTGTGTTCCTTCTCTGCCTCTCCTTCCAGGGAAAGCTTGCAAGGAAAAAGCTGCCCACTCCTATTTGTTTGTTTTTTAAATAGAGAAATAAGGTGACTGTTGAAGCCCAAAAGCTTTTAAAGCTAAATGCAGGTAAAGTGACTGAAGCTACCCAATACACCCCTCGATGACCAGACATTTACATGTACATTTACATGTATTAAACCCTGAAACTGTATATAGAACAGCAGCCTTGCAGTTCCAAAAGTCTTCAAACAGAACTAAACCAATCTCACAATCGCAGCATCTAACACGGAATCACATTCTTTGTCATTTATACATTGTCTGAGGCTTTTTCCAAGTTTTTCCAAGTTTATCCAGCCTGAATTCCATATTTTGTTTAATGTTTTTGAGGAATTTGTATTGGTAAGACTGAACCAGAAACAGCATTAGTGGGGAATCTAGCAGTACTTCTGGCTGAATCACACTGGCTACGATGCATTTTCCTCCTTACTTGGAAATTATTCGGGACTTCAGCCCCCATAGATAACAGTCCTCAAATAATTATCACACTTCGCCTCATTCAATAATTGCTTATTATCCTAAGATAATGAACATTACAGCCAATCGAAGTTATAAGTACCAGGTGAAAGATATAATAACAACAGTTCAGAAAGAAAAACAGAATAACTGCGATGGTCAAAGGATCAACAGGGAATTTTTATTGACTGTAGTGCTGTAGAAGGCAACTTAAAGATGGCCGCTGCAGTGGCCATATTGGATAACGGACCTCAACGAAAATTGATAGGCCACACCAAAAAAAAGCTAGAGCATGGAATGCAACTGTGCACAGACAGAAGGATGAACCATAGACATAAATTATGTGGCCACCGTATTACCAGGGACTAAAATCTGCAATTCCAGTAAGATAGGTGTTTAATGTTGTGTCAACTTGCTCCAACAAGCGAAATTGCAGATTGCAGAAAAAACTGCATTCTTTATTATTATTATTATTATTATTATTATTAATACTAATACTACTACTATTAATAATAGTAGTAGTAATAATTTTCCATGAAAAAACATCCAAATATTTGTATAATTTTACTTGTGTCATGATATTGTACCAGCATGTATAACAATATGACTAAAGCACAAAACAAAGCAAAACTCCCCCATCCTGCAGCTTGTTTACATGTATAAAACCTCACTGTCAAGTTTAACAAGTCTCTGGTAAGATGGCGGCAACTTCGGCACATTCTGAATACATACTGTATACTGCATAGCGCCGGTCTTGTATTTATGTCTATTGGGCAATCGGATGGACAAATGGATGGATGGACAGACGGATGGACGTTGCATGTGATGACAATACCCCTCATACCCACTAGGCTGAGGGGTAAAAAAAAGACAGTTTAAGCAGACAAAACCTATAGCATTAGCAAACAGTGATGGCATAATAAATCTGAGGAGGAGTATGGTACATCTGGATGCCATGTGTCAAAAACTTGACTATGGAAATGATCACAAGCAATGCTGGCCCCACATGTCTTTTTCTTTAAAACCGATTCCAAATTACATTCTCAGTCACACTTAATATGAGCATCACTTTTGTCTTTAGACATATCGAGTATATTTAAATTCCACAAAGAAATGCCCTGGCTGAGCCCGGGACTCAAACCCAGGACCTTCTTGCTATGAGGTGGACTCGCTATAGTATCGTATTTTGTTTGTTTCCAAAATGTATTCAGGGGACAGTGCAGCCTAAATGTAAATTTCATGGAAATGCCCCTGGCACTCCAGTAGTACAGCAGTGACTCATGGGTATTACGTGCTCACATGGAAGAGTATGTTGTTTTATTTGGAGAAAGAAGTTTGGACAGTGTTCTCTTCACTTTTCCTGACTGGATGCAATTCTCCATATGATGATAAGAAGACCTCTCACAGGGGTTCAAGCCTTATAACTACCTGCCAGTCACCGGAACAGTAATGAACATGACTGACATCTCGAACTTAAATGCATAGGTGTCAGTCAGACACACTGAGAACTGCAGCAGTGTTCTGTAACAAAATCCATAACAGTTGAACACAAATGGTATATGTTATTATAATCCTTATATGTGATTAATATTGTTAAATTTATGATTGATCTTTTGTGTTTTTGTTATTTTTGTGGATTTATTGGACTGACTAGCTAGCTCTGGCTGCGTGGAGGCTGTGGTGTTGTGGTGATGCTTGCTGGAATGCCTAGTGACAGTTCATTATTTGATGAAAGGTCCAGGGACAATGTCCATAAAGCCAAGACAGCATTTACTTAAGGAACTGATGGCTGTGCATTCACAGTGTTGTAGGAAAGACTGATGATGATCTCAAACAGCCCCGCAGTCCCCTCTACACAGGAACCTGCATTAAACCATGTACCATCAAGTATAGCAGAGGCATGTAGTTCTATAGATTATGTAGAATCTAATACATTGAATTTTATTGAATTTATTAGTGTTACTATACTGAGGATGAAAAATTAGTTATGATGTGACTTTATTATCATTGCAAAACACCTACTGGATGTTAGTGGCTAAAGTTAAAAATATGTAACGGATATATAATTTGGCTGCATAGACAAAATTGTACATAATGTAAATACCAATCCTGTAATGAAATTACGTAATCAGGGCATTTATTAAGATATTAATTGTGATTTGTCTGTAATAATAATTTTATATCAAATAGCCTCACGCACACACAAACATGATGTAGGAATGTATACACATATTTAAAATTAACGTTAGATTTGTTTAAGTTTCAAGGCTTAGAGCAGGGACAGACCAGGCGTCTGAAGTTTCCTGATATAAATGACAGATGTAGAAATATATTTTTGTTATCTGTACTGTAGCTAAAATGCTATAAGTAGTATAACCATGTACAGTTTCAGCAGGCAGCATATTATAAAAGTTAGCATTAGATATAGCAGCAGTAGTAAAAATACAGGAGAACTAGGATGGAGTAATAGCTTCATATTAGGTAATGACTCTTATAGGGGCAATTTAAGAATGACTGTGTGTAATGTACATATTTAACCACGTTCTTGATAGTTTTAAATACATTTGAAAGAAACTTAAATCCTTTAAAGTTATTGAAATGTTCGTGCAGTCACAGAAGTTGATAGTGTTGTTGTTGAAACTCCCGAGGCACTTCTGTTAGCGAGAAGAACTACTTGCTTTTATGCAAAAACGTATTTGAAGGTCTGGCATAGATATAAACGCACAAGACCAGCCGTTGAAACACCCATCGGAATGGCGGATTTTAGTCTTTAAAGGCATCACATGCAAGAGTATTGGCCGGTCTTGTGTATATATGTATCTATGATCGGCGGCTACGTCAGCCAGTTTATATAGAAAGCAATAATATGCTAAAGCAGCTGGCTTTTCCAACAAATACGAGATATTGGTGGCTATAAGAGACGGTATGCAGGTCTAACAGGGTAATTCCACCATCACAAGGTGTCTATCTGTCTCGACACAATGGAGACTGGCATCAAGTACTTAAATGTTTTGGGCCAGGTTCAGGGTATCAATATCAAAACTTTCATCACTATTTACGTATGGAAAGTTACTCATATTCAGTACACTATATGGCCAAAAGATTGTGAACATCTGATTATTGAAAACCATAGGCATTAATAATGAGCTGTTCCCTCTTTGTTGCTACAACAGTCTCCAGTCTTCTGGGAATGTGGCTATGGGGAATTCAGCCTATTCAGTCACAAGAGTGCAAGAGGTTTGGCTATGATGGGGTGTGGGTGTCTCTGGAGCTTAGTGGCGTCTCTGGCACAGACACCCTGGGGTGCACAATGAACTCTGTATTGGCAGCATCCAACTCATCAGTAAAACTACACATGAATCGAAATCAGACATGGGTTTGGTGAAGTGCAAACAGGGATAGAAGTGGTGTCATCAATAATGGCATTTGAACTCACACAACCGGAATAACCTTGTTAGCATCACATTACAAATTCAAAGTTATCAAGCAGTATATGATCAGTGGGTGCCACTGTAATAGCACATTGAAAGCAAAGTATCAGAACAGAGAAACCCACTGCTTTCCGCACCTTAACTTACAGATAATATAACACCATACCTTGTACACTAAAATGATTAAGTGCAGAATTTCAACTCAAGTAAAATCCTTTAAGTTTATTACCAGCTTAATGCATAAATTATGGCAGGTTTAAATTTAATTCAATAAATACAAAAAAGGACATTTACAAACAATTTATTAAAGTTACATGGACTTTTGAATTTGCTACATAAGACAATAAGAACTTTTTAGAGTGTAATAACACAAAATAGGCTCTTCACTGACATGGATTGCTTGAAAAGAAACAGCCATCTTTAATTCCTACAATTTTTTTTTTTTAGCAGAGCTCCTGAGCATAGCCCAATAGGCATGGAACATAACTTGGATGGATGTCCCTTGTCCATGCCTACCCACCACGGGAAACTCAATAAGGCTGCGGTGTCAACAATAAAAAAGAGATTTTTTATTAATAATGAGATGAAACAGAAAAACAATACCAAACAAAGGGAGCATGGAACAGGAACAAGCTAAACGGATAATTCAACTAGTAAGGCAGGTGATACAAATGAACACGGAAATCAGGCAGAGAAAGGCAGTGAAAAGAAAACTCAGTGTTAACCTTTCCTTCTTTCACTTCAGGACATAGTCAGGTAACAGAGGGGAGATTTATGTATGTGTCTTCTCAAAGGCTGAAGTTGATTCAGCCACGCTACTCTTATAACACCAGACTTGGACACCTATCAATAGACTTATCTATTGGGAGCTCCACATTTAGGCAGTGCCTAAGTCTATATATTATTTTTCTATATTCTCAAGTGGATTTATTAAGTTTCTTTGCTATTAGTAGTGGCTTGCATAACTGTGATGCCATATGCCATCAATGTATTTTTTATTGGCTGCTCTCAGCATAGGGCCAACTTAATCATGCCCTATAGCTCATCATTAAAAGTGCATTGAGCATGCGCACAACATTTTTAACTGCTCACTTGGTTAAACAAATGCTAATGGGACAGTCCTATGATCAACAAAGAAAGACTGCAAATTTGTAATGTACTGGATGGTGCTACCATTGTCATGTGTAATAAACATCCAGCTATGTTAGTTACAAGGGGGAAAATAGATTAGTTGTTACACTCATTATTTCATGCTGTCAACCGCTCTATGGCAACACCTGGTGGGACCTGTCCACAAGGGCCCATAATGTAGAGACACCCTTGCTGGCCTGCATAGTACTTTCAACTCACTGCTTTCATCACTACTCTAGTTCAATCATTAAGAGAAATTAGTTATGCCATACTGCCTTTCTAATGTGCCCCTACACTAAAAGCCCCATCAGTTATCCAATCCTTTATTATTGACACTGAGGGTTATGTTTGACTACTTTGTAATCATGTGAATGCTATTTTGGCTTTTTCTATTTCCAAGTATATTAACCATGTCAGGAGTGTAAATTATACACTATTAGAGAATAATCTACTGGTTAAAATGCACAAAAGGGGTTACACTTCTGTCCTGTGGGGCTTAGCATGTATAACCAAGGCAGTTCCTAATTGGTCAGGTTCCAGTAGTATTAAACTATTACAAACTTCCAGTGCAAACTCACTTCAGTAGTACTGGTTACAGAAGCTGCAGTAAAGCTTTCACCACTACCACCATTTTTAAAAACTCTAATCCAACACATATCTTATAGAACTTTACATGCCTAAGTATACGTCATCGAATGGAGTCCATGATGCAAATTTTATTATTTACACGCTCTATTTAGACCAGGGGTGTCAAACTCATTTTTACTGAGGACCACATCACTAAATTTAAAGTTGTTTGAGTGCCAAATAATCACTGAACATCTATTCTAAAAGGGCAACCATGAAACCTGCATGGCAAAATTATTCGTTTAGGCATTTGTCCTTTATTCACTTGGATTTTCTGACAATGTTTAACAGCGACAAGCTAGCATGCAATCTTTCTTGAGTCATAAATGAATAGTTGTTTACTTGAAATAGGCTGCCGTCACCTAGTGAAAGAATGATGAATTAGGTTTCATGGTAATGGTCGATGCCAAGAATGTACGATAATCAATTATATGAAAGCTCTTGCATACCACGTATAAGGAGTTGGCAGACCAGATTTGGCTCTTGACACCTGTGGCGTAGACAGTCTACAGTGCACCCAGATTTTCTTTTTGCATGAACTGTGCATGTAGATAGCTAATAGCACAAAACTGAGTATGCAGGGATATGCTGTCCAGTGGTAGTCAAAGAGAAAAATTCAGTAGAAGAACATTTGTAAATGTTTTAAGAATGTTTTTCTTCTTCATGTTCCTACATCAGCTTTGAACTTTAAACAGGTTTTTCTATGCACAAACTGCTGTGCAGTTCTTTTGTGTTCTTTTTTCATTCAAGAATTGCTTTACTCTCAAACAACAGTCTTTGCCAAAAATTAGATAATGAACATACATTTGGAGAAGCATCCACAATCAGTCCACAGAGGTATACTTCAGGTTCCAGTTAAATAACCTTGTGAAGCTTTGTTTATGATATTAACTGCTTTGAATTTATCATTACTCACAGACAAGGAAATATAAAAATATTATACCATAAGTAAAAATTTTGTGTCTGTTCATCAGCTTCCCAGAACTACATATTATATTCCAGGTATAACTGCCTGTCTTATGATACTCGTTCAAGCCTGTACCAAAGAGGACAACTCCTGTCTCTTATCTAGTTATCTATCTGACCATGACCCACTGGCTCTTGGCTGACAATAAATAAATAAATAAATAAAATTTCATTAACTCTTCTTGAAGGTAAGGCTACTTTGTTCAGTAACCTTTGGTCCCACATTACAGTAGATTTTGCTAAATCTAAAAGTGTGACTCCTTGTTTTTACCGTGTTTCCCCAATAATAAGACCTACCCCGATAATAAGACCTACCCTTACTCCAGCAGAACGGTCCAAAATAAGCCCTACCCCGAAAATAAGACCTAGCTGAATGCAAATTTTGTCCGCATCTTCCCCT
>JAOUQZ010045037.1:0-10825 GCA_028564935.1 Neosilurus hyrtlii | reverse complement strand
ACGCCCGAGCTGGGAATTGAACCCAGGACCTTCTTGCTGTGAGGCGGACGTGCTAACCACTGCACCACCGTGCCGCCTAATAAATTATTTAACACGACAAAAAAATTTTTATCTGTCTAAAAAAAAAATAGCAGTCCATCAGTCATGCATGTTTTGTTTATTGTTTCCGAAATGCAAAAATGTGCAAAGATTGCCAGGTCTAACCAGTCTTTTAAATATTCTTATTATTCTTCCTACCCACCCTTAATAATCATTCAATCAGTTTGTAACTGTTTCTTGGAACATGTGTCTTAAATTTATTATTAATAATAAATTATTGTTGTTGTTGTATCAGGAGTTAAAATTCCATGTATGACAATTAAGTAGACATAATAAATCACTGGTTAATCAAATGGAAGAAGACAAGCTTGTCTGGTTTCTAATCATTTTAGGAGATCATGTGATGATGGTCATGAATTTCAGGATCATTCGTGTGCACTAATGATATAATCAGGCTTGAACAGTGTATATATTATCAGGTAATTCTAATTCTAATTCTACACTCTGTGTTTGAAAGAGTGATACTCACAAAAGTGTTGGGTTCCTGAGCCTGAATCCTGGGCAGAGAAGAATCACAGTTGGGACTGTAATGATCACAGAAATCAAATGCTGCCTGAGGGTTGGACGCAATCAACAGCTGCTGGATGTCTCCCTGTACAGAAACATTACCCGATAAAACAACTTTCATCCAGGAAACAACATTATGACAGTAATTCTGTATACAGTCAGTGTCAGTGTGTTGGGAACAGTGAGAGTAAACACTGTGGGTGTACAATAATTACAGTCCTGTATAAACACAGCTCCATCCACATCCTTCAATATCCTCACAGCTCACAAGCTTTACTGTTTGCTTTAGTTTTTGCTTTTAAATTATTCACTATTTAGTTTTATTTTATTTTTTTACAATTTTCTTTCCTGGTTCTTCATTCCTTCATTCTCTTCTTCATTTGGCAAAAAATTATATTTGACTTCTTTTTAGATTTTACTGTCTGATTTTATTTTCACAAGGGCTATTTCTTCTTAAAGTGAAATGAAAGGAAAGCTTTAAATGTTACACACTCCAGATCTGAATGGATGGATGGATTATACACTGAGTCTAAAAATGTACTAACTTTGTTGGCAACAATTTTTTTATAACTGAAATATTTTATTGATTTAAAAAATGTAAATATTATTAAAGTATAGTTGGCCTCGTTGCTATATCAGAGTTAAAGGATCTCATTATTATAGAAGTGTCAGTCACTGAATTCAGTCAAAAATAATCTTCCATATAAAGACAGAGCTCCATAAAACTTATTTCATGATGTAAACAACATGGATTTTTCTCTCCATGTTTTTTCATTTCCATGTTAAACTATAAATGTTACGCAAGCCAAGGGGCCACGCGAACGGTTCGAGGCACGCGGGTTACTGGTGGGGAGGTTGAAGCTGACGGTGGGGACCCCGGCAATGAAGCCAGTTGTTCCAAGCAGGTGGAAATTTGCCGCAGCTGCGCACTGAGCTGCTTAACTTCTGTCCATACGTCCTGTTGGAAGTGGTCCTTCTGGCGGGCCTGGCATTTCTGGGTGACGTCTGTAGAAGTCGTCGATATATATATGGTTGACAATGAAGCTCGCAGGGAGTTTAGGTTGGACAGAAACACGGTTAATAACCTTGGACACCGGGAACGGACCAACAAACCTGGAGCTAGTTTCCTGGTGTGCACATGTAGGGGCAGGTCTTTGGTGGAGAGTCAAACTTTTTGGCTGGGTGTGTAGGCAGATGCAGGATGGCAATGGCGATCTGCTGCAATCTTCATTCAGGACTGCCCCCTAAGGAGCATCCGCCAAGCCACCACCCAGATCTTTCGGCACCTCCTGTTCAAGGCATGGGCTGAGGGAACCGTCACCTCTTCTTCGTTGGCTGGGAAGAGTGGCGGTTAATATCCATGGACCACTTGAAAAAGTGAGAGTCTGGTACCCGCAGTGGGGAGCAAGTTATGGGCATACTACTCCCATGTGAGGTGTTCGCTCCAAGTAGACTGGTTCTGTGCCACCAGGCATCTCAGGCAGGTCTCCAGTTCCTGGTACAGCAGCTCTGTCTGGCTGTTGGACTCCGGATGGTAGCCGGAAGATAGGCTAATAGTGGCACCCAGGCGCTGACAAAACTCTTTCCAAAACCCTGATATGAACTGTGGTCCCCTGTCGGAGACAATGTCCTTGGGGAGACCATGGATCCAGAAGACCTGTGCAATCAGGACTTGAGCTGTTGAGTTTGGACAGGGGAATGAAATGGGTCATTTTGGAAAAATGGTCTACCACTGTCAACACTACCATGTTACCTTTCGACGGAGGCAGACCCGTGACGAATTCCAACAATATGTGTGAGCAGGGTCTGTGTGGCACTGGTAGCAGCTGGAGAAAACCCATCCAGGCCTGTCTCGATGCTTTGCTTCTGGCACAGACAGAGCAAGCTGTGACATACTTCACCAGGTCCTTGACGAGGGAGGGCCACCAGAATCACTGCTTGACCACAAACACAGTTCTCTTAACATGAGGGTGACATGTTAGCAAGGACATGTGTGCCCAGTGTATAACCTTTGAGTGCAACGCTTCCGGTACAAACAACTGGTTGTGTGGACAGCCCTCTGGTGTGGTTACACCCTGGCTCGCCCATTGCACGTCGCTTTCTATCAGCCAGGTAACCGCTCCTACCACACAGTAGGGAGGTAGGATTGGCTCCGGTTCCTTGGCACACGGTTGTGGTTCATACAGGCAAGACAGAGCATCCAGTTTGGTGTTCTGAGAGCCTGGCCTGTAGAAGAGGGTGAACCGAAACCGACTAAAAAAGAGGGCCCACCTTGCTTGCCGCGAATTTAATCTCTTGGCCGACTTGAGGCATTCCAGATTCTTGGGGTCTGTCCACACCAGGAAAGGCTGATCTGCCCCTTCCAGCCAATGTCTCCACTCCTTCAGGGCCACTTTAATGGCCAACAGCTCCCAATTCCAAATGTCATAGTTCCTCTCTGCCAGGAATAACTTGCGAGAGAAAAAGGCACATGGGTGAATATGCTTATCTTCGGGAGATCACTGAGATAGAATGACCCCCAATCCTTCATTGGAGGTATCCACCTCCACAATGATTTGAAGCTTGGGGTCCGGCATCTTCAGGACCGGTGCAGTGGTGAACAGCTTTTTTAGTTTTTGGAAAGCCCCCTCAGCCTCTGGATCCCACTGAAATGTGTTTTTAGGAGAGGTTAGTGCATGTAGTGGTGCCACCATGGCACTAAAATTGCGAATGAACTTCCAGTAAAAGTTGCCAAACCCCAGAAATTGCTGCACTGTCTTCCGTGAGGTGAGAGCCAGCCAATTAGTGACAGCACTAGCCTTTTCAGGATCCATCTGGACGTGGTTTGTGGACATGACAAAGCCCAGGAACGAGACTGAGGTGGCGTGGAACTCACATTTCTCCACCTTCACGAACAGATTGTTCACCCATAGGCGAGTCAGGACCTGACGGTCGTGACACTGATGGGTGGCAAGATCCGGGGAGAAAATGAGAATATCATCCAAATACACAAAGACAAAGTCATTCAGGTACTCATGTAGGACCTCATTAATGAAGCCATGGAAGACGTCTGGGGCATTGGTCAGTCCAAAGGGCATGACAAGGTACTCATAGTGGCCCATAGAAGTGTTAAATCCTGTCTTCCATTCATCTCCCTCATGGATCCTGACCAGATGGTATGTGTTTCACAGGTCCAACATGGTGAAGATTCGGGCCTGTTGGAGCAACTCGAACACAGACGAAATGAGTGGAAGAGGGTACCGATTCTTGATGGTGATATCATTCAGCGTGCTGTAGTCAATACACGGTTGGAGCAAGCCATCTTTTTCCCCATGAAAATGAAACCCGCTCTAGCCGGTGATGAGGACGGGCAGATGATGCCAGCTCGCACCGAGGCTTTAATGTAGTCATACATGGCCATCCTCTTGGGACTGGAGATGGCGTACAGTCTTGCCTTGGGAACGAGAGCTCCTGGAAAAAGGTCTATCGCACAGTCCAAAGGCCAATGTGGCAGGAGAGACATGGCTTTGGACTTCCCTTAAGTCGTGGTAGCATGGTGGGACTCTCGACAGATCAGGATAGTCGCTGAGGGTCGTTGCCGGATTCAGGTGAGACTTCTTTCCCAGAGACCTGAGAGCAGAGGGGGATAAAACAAGACAGGACAATCTACAGGTAGGGTCCCAGCTCTTAATCTTCCCAGTCTCCCAGATTATGTGAGCCTTCAACCATGAAATTAGTGGATGATGTATGCAGCTGAACAGGTGAAAGGAAATGGATTCAGTATGAGATTCCCCAATAATCATGGTAAGTGTTTCAGTCTGGTGGGTGACTCTGCTTAAAAGTTTATTATCCAGAGATTTGGCGGAGACAGGCTGAGAGAGGTGTTCAGTCTTGAGGTTCAGTTTTTTTGACCAAAGAACTATCCATCAAGCTCTCATCAGCCCCTGAATCAATGAATGCCTGTACAGGAATTTCATTATTATTAATTATCAATGTGACTGTTGTCAGTGTTTGGCGGGGAGAGTGGGTGAATCCCTCTTGGCTCACCATCACCCTCCTTAAGCCAGAAAAACCAGACCTTTTGGCAGAGCATGAACCCACATGATGACCCACTTGTCCATAATAAAAGCCCGCACCCGTGTCAGCGTTCTTCTGGGTTCAGCTTGGAGCGCCCCAACTGCATGAGCCCCTCCTGACCTGGAGAGGGTGCCCACTCAGCGTTGGGAGGTGAAGGAACCGAAGGCCCATGACGAAGCTCCCGGCTACCCCACAGTGCCCCCTGAGTTTCGGAGCACTTCCTGGCGGTTCGGCAATGTTCTGACTCCCTCTCCCGAAGCCGGTTATCGATTCATACTGCAAGGTCTACCAGATCCTCGAATTCAGCTGGGATCTCGTGTGGGGCGAGCTGGTCTTTGATGTCATCGTCAAACCCGTGAATGAACGCATCTTTGGTGGCCAAGGAATTCCAGCCACTGTCAGCAGTTAGCATGCGGGACGTTATGGTGTAGTCAATCACCCTTCCAAATTTCTGCCGTAACCCAAGCAAGGCCCTGGAAGCTTCGCGAGCTGGGGAGAAGTGATCAAACAGACGGGTAAGTGCTTGTACAAACTGTTGGTGACTTTGGCATGCCGCCGCTCTTCCCGACAGGTTAGAGATCATGAAGGCCAACTGGGCTTGTTCGGACGAGAAGGCAGCCGGATCATTCTTGAAATGTAAATTGCATTGGACTAGGAATGAGCGGCACTTTCAGGATTCTCCGAATATATTTCTCCGGCAGGGCCAAGCGAACGGGTCGAGGCACGTGGGTTACTGGTTGCGAGGTTGAGGCTGACGGTGGGGACTCTGGCATGGTGGGCCGTGGTAAAGCCAGTTGTTCCAAGCAGGTGGAAATTTGCCGCAGCTGCACGTTGAGGTGGCTAACTTGTGTCCACACATCCAGGCATTCCATAAGTTGTTGTACTCCAATGGCTATGGAGTTGAGTTGGGTCTCACGGGCTTTAATTTGTGTTTAATTTGAGTTGGGTCCATGTCTGGTCAGATCGTAATGTTACGCAGGCACCAATGACAGACAGACCCAAATGCAGAACAGACTCGACAGCTGTGGTTCTTATAGAGTTTTATTAAAGACACTGATAGGCAGACTTGGAAATCGTGGCAGTGAACTAGAAGATAGGCAAGATCTGGGTATGCTTCTATAGGCTACGTTAGCTCTCTAGGAAGGCATAGAACAATCTGGCAACGGGACAGGGGAACCGCGGCCCATTTATCCTCAAGAGGTAATCGGGACCAGGTGGAAGCAATTAGGGCAGGGCAGATAATCACAACACACAAAGGAGGGAAACCGGGAACCTTAACAGATCTGACGAGACATCACAATAAATAATTGTATATTTAGCACTGTTAACACTGGTCGGTTCAAGAAATGGTCAGAAAACATGCAAATGAGGGACAGTGGTGGCCTGGTGGTAGGGTGCTGGATTACTGATCGGGGGTTCAAGCCCCACTATCAGCGGTTTGTCACTGCTGTCCCCCCAGTGCAGCTAACTGGGTTATCAAATGCTGGCCATGTCTCTCATTGTCTATGGTGGGGGGCATGTAAAAGAACCATTGCTGATTTTCGTCAAGAGTAGGCTACATAGCCGTTAGCGTGTTTCTGCCCTGTGATGGCCTGGCGAGCTGTCCAGGATGTACTCTGCCCTTGCTCGGAGTCAGCTGAGATGGGTGCCAGCCTCCCCGCAACCCTAAGTAAGATTAAGCGGTTCAGAAAATGAATGAAATGAACGAACATGCAAATGAATCCTAAAACTACCGAACAGGAATATGGTACTCCTTTAATCCTAACAGTGTGTGTCTGTGCTCTCACTAAAAAGGAAGTGGGTCATGGTTGGAATTTACTAAACATCATTTATTGTGTATGATGGACTGGATATGCTTTACGACAAAAGCTGGCATTGCTATTTTGAATGGATTTATGAGTAACCATTTTGGACACCAGTTGATCACCAAATAAGATTCCTAATCTAAAATCCTCCACAGTTCTTCAGAAGCTGCTTCTCCTACCTCTCTCTAAAACACTGATTTTAAGTGCATGCACTGAACAGCCTTCCTCCTCTGATTTCGGATTTTTTTTCCCCACCCTCTGCATGTACACTGCTCTAATTGATAATTTTTGTAAAGCCTTTCAAAAATTTTATATTTAAAAATTGTTAAAACCCTTTCCAGATCAAACAACCCAGAGGGAAAAACTTAAATGTGTTAATGTGGTTATTTGACAGTCTGCTGTTGTTTAACACAGCTATTAAACAATGTAGCAATATTTATGTGTCAAAAAGGTAAAAAAATATATCCTCTTTAATCTTAAGCCAGTGATTTCAGTCAACACAAAAAACTGGTTCTTAGCCAGGACAATTGGTTTAAAAACAGCATCATTAGGACTTCACCATTACCAATACCAAATAAAACTTTGAGTCTTTCTTTTTACATGCAAAGCTTGTGTATTGTCTTGTCTGATTAAATCAAAGAGAAAGATGTGCAAAAAAATGTAATCCACTGTTGTTGTAGTTGTTGTTGCTGTTGTTGTGTTTGTTGCTGTTGGTGTGTTTGTTGGAAATGTATCCAATGACATTGTAAGGTGGCTCTGTCGTGGTTCTATGGCCCATGGGGAAAAAAATAGGTGTGTCAAAGGCTTGCAAGTTGAACCATCTCTGATCCGGCATTGGCACCAGAGCAGAACTCAGGTCATGTTGGTGGAAAAGGGGTAAAGGATAGTAAGGCAACCTCATAATCAAACCTACTATGAGGTGACGTTTCATAAAACCAGTGCATTTACACTTCAGCTGGCCATAGCAAAAACCCAATATACATATCAAGTCACTTTGCACAGTTTCTCTGAGGAACGTATTTATTTCAGAGCATGATTACAATGTAGAGAAAATGTTTTATCTGAATGCATCGCATGTGTATTTGGGCCAGATCATTCATCCAACTTAACACAGACAGATGTAATTATTTATAGTGTGTGAGTGGTGTTACAAATCAACTGGTCAAGGTCCCAACTGACCTGGAAAACTTCGTTATCCAACAGACGAGCACCAAAAACAGTGATACCCTTATTGTCCACCATGGGTTTATTACTTCTCAGAAGGGGTTTTGTCATTTTCTTCTTGCAGTCGAGGAGAAGAGTAACATTTTTCTTTTGAACAGATATGGCAATGCGGTGCCACCTGCAGTGGAGATAAAACAGAGCAGTGTGAAAACCTGAAATGTTCGGAAGGAAATACATAAACATACAGAACAGTGCAAGTATGCAAAGAGAAAGTTCAGCAAACCATTGAAATTCTCTCAACACTCATTCATTCACCAAAGTGCTTAATCATGAACAGCTCTCCAGAACATCACAGGGCAACACACAACCATTCACACTTACACTCACACCTAGTAGTCCATGGGCCAAGGTCAAAAAGATGTACCACTCAACCAGATGCATGTTGTAAAAATTTAAGGCTTGGGATAAAGGTTTAAATTTCATACACCACTTTTAAATGGCTAAATTTAACAAAATTATTTTTCATTCATCAAAAATCAAAGAAAAACACAAAAATATTATTTTCTTTAGATTTAATTTAAAAATCTGATAAAAAATAATGTCACAAATAAAATTAAAGGAACTACCTTGAACGCCACAATGCATGTTGGGAAAATTCAAAATGCGGGCCGCTAGTGCAGGTGAGTAAATTTACAGTACGGTAGATTTTTTGCTTTTATTCATGTAAATAAGCCAGAATTTTTTTTATAAAATGCTTGTTATGAAAATATTTGTTGTGTGAGTTAATTCAGTCAAATTTTATGCTGCTATTTGTACTGAGTATTGTAAGAGACTTGTAGTTTATCGAGGTGTGCCTTGAATCTACACACAGTTAAGCTTTTTATATGTTGTTTTTTGTATCTTTTATAAAAAGAAAGGTGAAAAATGCTAATAAAAAAAATGCTAAATGCCTTGATTTGTATTACCCAGCCTTCTGTATTTATCATAGATGGAATGGCTCTAGTCCAGTGCCTTAAGGTGGAGCAGATGTTATATGCAGCAGCTGC
Organism: Neosilurus hyrtlii; assembly: GCA_028564935.1. Classification (NCBI taxonomy): domain Eukaryota; kingdom Metazoa; phylum Chordata; class Actinopteri; order Siluriformes; family Plotosidae; genus Neosilurus; species Neosilurus hyrtlii. The sequence continues at coordinate 2,148 of JAOUQZ010045037.1, read as the reverse complement.
AGAATCATTACTATGCATGGTTCTCAAAGAAGGGGAGACAAGTACAAGGACTGATGTTGTTTTTCGACAATTACAGAGAAGATTCAATTAAAAAAACAGAAAGAGAAGTAAAAGGTAAAGAATCAGGGAGCGAATTTCCAATTATTCAAGCAGTGCACAAGGTTAGACAGTGGCAGAAATTTCTGTGTAACGCAAAGAACAAGAAAGCTTTCATATAATTTTTGACAAGCGAATGGAAGAAGGGAAGTGAGCTGTTTGCTGAAATGAGCTATATTAAAGTCTTCAAAAGTTTAAATGTGCCATGTACTGCAGAAGCACAGGAACAAGTGATGTCAATGAGTTGCGGTACTGGTTGTTCTGTTTGAGGAGAGGAAATCTTGACTCACACCAGTTGCCACCTTGTAGCGATTCCCTACACAAATACTTGTTATTAGCTAACTTTCAAGCCATGGTGTGGAAGAGGAGCCTTTAAAAGGTCGCCAGATGACAAGCTAACTGTATGGGTGGTCAGCCAGCTTCGTTAGCCATTCTAGAACTGCTTTCTTGCCAGTGCAGTAGGTCATGCAATCTACTGTCATGTTTGTGTCTTGTCAACAGTCTTAAATGCACTGAAATGTGTCGACTCCAAGAATGTACAAACTGGCACAATGATGAGGATGATGATTATGAGGATGGTGGTGAGAAGCTGTCAGATACTGATGATGACGAAGACTGGGAGGAATTTAGCGATTAGTAAGTGTTTTAATGTAACAGATAAATAGTCTTTTCTGTGATTTTGTCTATGCTAATTAACACCCAAGAGAGTACTCAGAAACTGAAATCTGATCATCTGTGTGCTGTTGTTTTTGTTTCAGGGAAAGCAACACTTAAACCAAGAAATGGCACAAGGTTTTCGAACAACCCTGGTTGTGGATACACCAGAAAATGCATTCTTTGTAAAATGGGATAATATTTTTTTCTTGAGATGTGATGTATTTTCAACTTATGCCAAAATTTAAAGTGCATTACATAAAATGTAAAGATAAGACATTGTATTGTGCTGTCGACTATTACGTTTTTATTTGTGCAGAGGTCAAATAATAGGTTGCCATGGCAATCGAGGCCCCATTTTTATGCATTTTTATTTATTCCCATTTTCTTTTCATGTATATTCAGTTAGAATTATGCTTCAAAAATTACTCTGATCCAAGAACACAACTTAGAACTAAAAGGTTCTACTCGTATAGGTGACTGAATAGAAAAACGAATGACGTCACTTAATCATGTGATTTCAACAAGAAAGCTACTCATTGAGGCTTGCTATCATACGTTAAAATAAACTTCAGTCATTGCAGATTGAAAAATATATGATATGCCCCTATTTTGGGGGTCTGGCACATGGATTAAAGGGAAAATGTGGAACAGTCAATTGGCCTAACGTGCATGTCTTTGGACTGTGGGAGGAAACCAGAGTACCTCCAAACAAAACCGAGCAAACGAAAGACCACGAATATGGATCATTTACCTTGAAATCGATTGACTATTTCTGAAAATATGCAAATTCCAGTTCGAATTTATTAAATTCCATTCAAAATAAAATTCGATTGTACTTTCAGACAAGATCGTTTACGTGTGAATCGGGTCTACGTTTTACACTTTCTTCTGTAACTTCAGGTGAAACTGGACATGAAGTTAATATGTTACTGCACATTCTTACTGATAGATTTTTAAGTATTTGTAGTGTGTAAGTTTGAAATGTATTTTACTAAACCAATAATGCAGAAGTAAACATCTAAAATAAAATGCATATTTTTACTCTTTAGTGTGAATAAAGGCATGTTCTGACTATAGAAACTTTCATATATATTTCTGCTTTGTTTTGTGTGACACGATAGCCGTGTAAACAAATGCTCTGAATGTTAGCAAAACGGTTAAACACACGGTTAAACAACCAAAAGTTTCTGTCAGGGCTTCCCTAGAACTGTTGAATTCAAAAGCACATTACCACTTTTACACATTACTGTATATTTACACACACATCCTATTTCATTTACAATATCATGCATTCCAAACTCTCCAACATGGGTAAGAGCAAAGAACTCTCTCAGGACCTCAGAGACAGGATTGTTGACCTGCACAAATCTGGAATGAGCTACAAAAACATTAGCA
>JAOUQZ010045036.1:0-10825 GCA_028564935.1 Neosilurus hyrtlii | reverse complement strand
GTTGGCTGAGATGGGCGCCAGCCTCCCCGTGACCCTAATTAGGATTAAGCGGTTCAGAAAATGACATGACATGACATAACAAAGTCCCTGAACAATTCCTGTGAGTGTGACATATGCAGGAAATCGTGTCTCCTCACCCTCCGAAAGGTATGCCGTGTGAGATTTCACACTGCGCTCTTAGATTAACAGTAAGGAATAGAAGTCAGCAACACACAACACACTACATTTCAGACAGTGGTCTCTGTTACTAAACCATACTTCAAAACCTTCCCAGTGTCTTTGAGAGATTTATCAGTGATGGCACACAGTAGGTAGTGACTTTAATCACCTTTCTGAAGTAAACAGCGCTTTAGGACGTGTGTAGGGTAAATATTTAACCTATTCACCTGTATGGTTGACCTGTGTTCAGTGGCTGACTCTGACAGTGACAGTTCTACCTGATTTTAGTGAGTAAAGAAGGAAAATCTTGTGTACTATTAAAATATTTTAAACTCAGAGAGAAAAAAGCTGCTTGTGTGTTTCTGAATACAAGTCTGCCTGTATACTGGGTTTTTTTTTTTTTATTTTCACTGCACTGGTGAGCCAAAGAGGATTATGCACCATAACACACTGGATCTAGTGTATTTATAGTGAGGCGGATAAAAACTAACAGCTTTAGCATTTCAGAGTAGAAGTAAAGCCAGTAAAGGGCTTTGTTTTAACATGTTATGTAAGCGATATTTATTTTCATTGTTGGAAGTCAAAGTACTGAAAGCTTTTTACATCAGTTAATATTACTTTTATATCTGACCTATTGCGTGTATTCTCACTCACTCACTCTCACTCATTCGCCGAAAGCGTACTAGGGTCACGGGGGGTCAAGGGTCTCAGCCGACACTGATCGAAGACGGAGTCTGAGCTGCTCACCAGCCCATCGCAGGGCATGTATTCCGTATTTAAATACTTGAGCTTTTAAGTTCACTTAGGCTGGTAGTTTCAAGCCCAGTTTCCATGGTGTTGTGGTGTCATCAGATTTGTGTATGACATGTACTCTCTGCATTTTTACTTGGCACAGTGAGTAAAGCTGGCCTCAGACGGGGCAGTTCTGATGGTGGTTCACCGTGGTACTACACCGTGATATCACAGTCATATTTTGGTGTTTTCAAGCGGTTTGTGACTGTGAACCGCTGTCAGAACCACTCCTGTGCGAGGCCAGCGTTAAGAAGCGTAATGACTCATGACTATAATCTTGGAACAATCCTACATTTTTGTGCAGGTTGTAGAATTTTTTAGACAGTCAATTAATTTCACTATTAATATAAAGAACTGGTCTGTCTGTCTGAGAGAAGAGGTTCAGCAAGCTTTAACGGAGAAACTATATCACAGTGAAGGGGATATCACCATATATTAGTGAATTAGTGTTACTCGCTATTTAAAAAACAATCATGTAGGACATCAGCTGTTCCTTTAAGAAACATCAGTCCATGACTTTTGTGAAATAGGTGAGTACTGTGTGAGTACTGTGACACTGGGCATGCTCAGAGACATGCTACCTTTCTGATTGGCTGTTCCAGCCTGGTAGTGACGAGAACGCATTGGATTGGCTGGGCACTGACCCCCTGCATCATAACACATTATCGTCCAATTGCGAGCTGCACAAACAAGCACAGAAATCACAGAAAACATTTCTTTTTGTTCCTAAACCGACTGACGACAGGAAAGCCGAGTCACCAAAATGTTAGCTTCATGTTCAGTGTGGAGTTTGCATGGTTGTGTGGGTTTCCTCTTTGGGACTCCGGTTTTCTTCCACATTCATAACACGTGCACATTAGGCTTATTGGCTGTTCCAAATTGCCCCAATGGTGTGTATGTGAGAGCGAACGGCTGTGTTTGTTGCCCTGCGATGGTCTGGTGAGCTGTTCAGATTGTACAATACCATCGCTCAATGTCGGTTGAGATAGGCTCCAGTCTCCCTTCAATATAGTAGGATATTAATGACTGAGGCAAATGACTGAGTGAGTGAGTGAATGAAATGTTTTATAAATTACAATGCTTTAGAGTCAAGTAGCAATATTTATATGAGATAAACAACATATTTGATTTATTCTGTGATATTCTGTTCTACAGTACAGAGAGATGACCGACAGATTTGGTGTTAAAGCGATTTTTTTGTTGGCTCCTTTCACGCAGGCAGCAGACACCGTGGTCCAGCTGTGTGAGAACCGTAAACCTATACCTGAGTCGGAGAACTTGTCCTTCGGCACCGTGTTCACAGACCACATGCTGCTAATCGAGTGGAGCGGTGAAGGAGGCTGGGAAAAACCTCTCATTCAGCCATTTGGAAACCTGAGTCTCCATCCTGCCTGCTCCGCCCTGCATTACGCCGTGCAGGTGTGTGATCTTACAGCTCTGAGCCGCCCACAAAACACACACACACACACACACACACACACACACACACATGCAGACACAACCTGTATAAAATGCAGTCATTTCTAAAAGTATTGGAACAGCAGGTCTCACTCTTTTGTTTGTGCAAGATGATTGGTTTTCATTTCTTTGTGTTCCTAAACCAACCGACGGCAGGAAAGCCGAGTCGGCAAAACGTTAGCCGCATAAGCCATTTTGGATTCACCGTCACTAGAATGTGACGTCTTACTGTCTCTACAAGACCCAGCGCCTATACGCCACTTCCGGGGAAAAACAACTGCTAAGCTGCAGTTTGGCCTCCGCTAGTAATCCACAGGCTAAAATCACCAGTTTTGTGCTTTTTATGGTCATTTATGGTAAATGTGTCACCTAAACGTATTACATACACACAGATTATGCTGTAAGAATCACCAGTACTGGTACTTTTTTATGCTACTAGGGTTGTGGGGAGGCTGCGCCTATCTGAGCCGACTCGGGGTGAAGGTGGGGCACCATGAACAGCTCACAGGTCCAACACTCACACAACCTTTCACACTCTCACTCACACCTAGGTGCAATCTGGAATTAGCCAGTTAGCCTCATGTGCATGTCTTTGGACTGTGGGAGGAAACCAGAGTACCCGGAGGAAAGCCACGCACGCACAGGGAGAACATGCACACACAGAAACACCCTCGCTAATCCAGGGACTCGATCCCAGGGACAGTAAACATAGAAACCTATAGAATTTCTCCTGAACCAGAAGCTTCGTGCAGCAGAATGATGTCAGTGGTGGGGAATTTCAACAAGTCACGTTTGTGGCTCGTCACACTTTCCTGGGAAGCCACAGTCATAGTCCATCACAACCAACAAGTTAACAGTTCACAGCATGGCACCTTTGGTGGCTGTCAGTTTATAGTTTAAGATGAGCAAAAGTATAGGAACAGTCAGGCATAAAGTAAAGTGTCACCAGGTTGGGCTTGGCTTAAGTTTGATGATAACCTTCTACTTTAGCCCCCCTGGTAAAGTCGTTCATGGTGTTGCCGTTGTATTTTGGATTGGTGACTTGTTGCATGATGAAGTTCCTTCCTATCAGACTGCATGTGTTTCTTCATAAGTGGGCGGCATGGTGGTGTAGTGCTTAGCATGCCTGCCTCACAGCGAGAAGGTCCTGGGCCCGGTTCCTGGGCTCGGGGCATTTCCGTGTGGAGTATGTATGTTCTCCCCATGCTTGTGTGGGTTTCCTCTGGGTACCCCGGTTTTCTCCTACAGTCCAAAGACATGCACATTGGGCTTGTTAGCTGTTCCAAATTACCTCTAGGTGTGAGTGTAAGTGTATGTTGTCTGTTTGGGGTGTACTCCACCTTGTCTGAGATAGGCTCCAGCCTCCCCGCGACCCTGATAAGATTGAGTGGTTTTTCAGATGAGTGCGTGAGACAGTGTTACTTCTTGACACTTTGGCTTTTCTGTCACTTTGGTAGACGTCCATCTTGGTTGGTAGGTTTTCTGAGGATGTTCTGTGTGTTTCACTGTGAATCCCAATCTGGCTTTCTGATTCTTACGGCTGATGAGGGGTTTGCACCCTTTGGTCAGGCCTCAGTATTTCTGCTCGGCTCTTCAGATGGCGGATGGTGAAATCTTCCCCTACCGTGTGGACTTTTTTGTTGATGTCCCTGACCGGTGTTTTTGGATTCTTTCTCACTGTTTTCACAACGATTCTGTCATCAACTGCTGTAGTTTTCCTTGAGTGTACTGCTCCGTATCTGGTTATGAGCACACCGGCGGTGCTTTCGGATGGATGCCCAGTACTTTTGCAATGACTTTGAGTCTCTTTCTGTTCTGATCTTCAGCTTCATAATGGCTTTCAAGGTGGCATGGTGGTGTAGTTGTAAACGTTTAAACGTTAGCTGCATAAGCCATTTTGGATTTACTGTCTCGCTTTTTCTCTGGCAGCGTTCTCGTCCTCTGAGTCACTCGAATATGATGCCTCATTGTCTCCACAAGAGCCCCGCCAAACGCGTTGACGTCTCTTCCGGCGAAAAACGACTACTAAGCCGCCAACGCCTGCAGTTTAGCACACCGCGGGATATGATCACCAGTTTTGTGCTTTTTATGGTCGTTTATAATAAAATAAGTGTCTGTATTGCTTAGACTTATTACATGCACACAATTTATGCTGTAAAGATGATCAGTATTCTTCGGCAAATGAATGAATGGATGGAAAAGGGTATAGAATTGGCCTTGCTGTTTCATTATACTGTATACACAGCCGCCTCATGCAGTTTCAAACTTCTTGTGTTCGGTTCAGGTGTTTCTGTATGGGGTTTGCATGTTCTCCCTGTGCTAACACGGGTTACTCTGGGTACTCTGGTTTCCTCCCAAAGTCCAAGAGCATGCACAGTAGGCTGATTGGCTTTTCCAAATCACCCCTATATGTGTATGTGTGAATGGCTGTGTTTATATGTTGGCTCGTGATGGTCTGGTGAGCTGTTCAGGGTGTACCACACCATTGCCCAGTGTTTGTTGAGATCCTAACAGGATTAAGCAGCTTAGCAAATGAGCAACAAACGAGATGAGTGAGTTTAAAACCATTAATTCATTTTCTAAGATGCTTAATCCTAATTAGGGTTGTGGGGAGGCTGGAGCCTATCTCAGCCAACTCTGGGCAAAGGCAGGGAACACTCTGAACAAACTCACTAGACCATTGCAGGGCCAGCACACACAACCATTCACACTCACACCTAGGGGTGATTTGGAAAAGCCAATCAGCCTACTGTGCATGCTCTTGGACTTTGGGAGGAAACCAGAGTACCCAGAGGAAACCCACACAAGTACGAGGAGAACATGTATACTCCACATAGAAATGCCCCGAGCCCGGGAATCAAACCCAGGCCTTCTCGCTGTGACGTGGACGTGCCCTAGTTTAAAACCATGCACAGGTAATTCATCTCGATTCCGATGGGATATAAATAAAAGGAGCTGTTATTAAGGAGATTATTTTTTTTTGCTTGTCCCACATTTCACAGGGAAAAAAACCCTCCAGTGTACACCGCACCACGTTGTATTTCGTAAAAGCACATATGTACTTTGACCCTCGTTGCCCGTGCCCTTGTATCTGGTGTTTGTCTACGCACATGATGACGTGAGTGCTCTGTTTTGTTTGTAGCTGTTTGAGGGCATGAAGGCGTACCGGGGACAGGATGATCGAATTCGTCTCTTCAGGCCCATGCTGAACATGGAGCGCATGCTAAAGTCTGCCCAGAGAGCCTGTCTACCCGTGAGTACTTCCTGTCTCTCATCACTTATTGCACCCTACTTCTGCATTCTGATTGGTTGATATCAGCAGCTCTGGTGGTAGTGCAGCTGAGCCCAATAATGGCAGCGTGGTGGTATTTGGTGGGACTTGAGCCAACAACCTTCTGATCAGTAACCCAGAGCCTTATCCTCTGGTTCACCAGTGCCCACAGATTTTTTTCTTAACACCTTATCATGTCTGTGGTAACATTATTCACTGAGACTGTGATGCAATGATTGCGTATTATTGTGTGATGAAAACACTGTTGCAAGTTTTTACAGCCTGATCTGCACGATTCACCCATTTGGCACACTCTGTAACATTACCCAGCCTTGATCTTTGATCTATGACATACCACAGAACCGTGTAGATCAGGAAGCTCGAAAAGTCGTGACACACTGAGCCAACATTCTCTTATCAGGGTCACAGGGTAGCTGGGGTCTATCTCAGCCAACACTGGGGGATGACGGGGTACAATCTGAACAACTCTTCAGAGCATCACAGGGCAACACACACACAACCGTTCACACTCACACCTAGGGCCAATTTGGAACAGCCAATTAGCCTACTGTGCATGTCGTTGGATTGTACCCGGAGGAAACCCATGCAAGCACTGGGAGAACATGCAAACTTCACACAGAAACGTCCTTGCTGAGCCCGGGACTTGAACCCATGACCTTCTCGCTGTGAGGCAGACATGCTAACCTTTCATGCTACATCATCATGTCACCCTGCTGTGTATTCTGCACCCTGCGTTCTTTGTATTCCATGTGTTCTGTATACCGTATGTTGTGTTTTATCTCTCTTCTAGAATTTCGATGGCGCCGAGTTGCTGGAGTGTATCAGGAAACTGGTGGAATTGGATCAGGACTGGGTTCCTCACTCGGAGTCAGCAAGTCTCTATATCCGCCCGACGTTTTTGGGCACTGAGGTGTGTGAAAAAAATTTCTATCATGACACCACACAAAGGACTTTTTTTCAAATCTCTCCAAACTGCTCACTGCTTCTGAAAAGGCTTCTTCATCCATATCTGTGAGGTCTTTGATAACTTTTAGCTTATTTTCCTTCCTGTGATGAACAAAAGCTTTCTGGCGAGCAGCGAGTACTTTGCGGGAGTTCATAAAGCGGTGATCACGCTAGTGGCGCGATAGAAAAGCGACTAAAGCAAATTGATTTTTTTTGCCAATTTTAAAATTTGCGTCAAGATGTTTTGCGACTCCACATGCTAGCGAATATTTTGAGGCCTTTATACGTATCATGCGAAAGTCATGTGAAAGTCACGCAACAAGTTTGAGACTGATTTGCGTTTGGTTTGTGGATGTTTGGCGAATAACAAGCGAATCTCCTTTCGTAAATCAGTCGAGGTTTTTTGTTCGCTTTTTGCTCTCAAACCATTCGCATTTTATTCAAGTTTTATTGACACAAACAAAATGCGAACAAAATGTGAATGATGACAAAACATACGGAATATGGCGGGCGCCAGCAGGTCTCAAACTTTCCACGTCGAAGTCTCTAACTTTTCCTTGCGAATAAAAACCAAATAATTTGCGAGCAAAACGGCGACGTGTTCGGACTGTTTAGTTTAAGACGACTCCACGTTATAGCCTTCTTTCGCGACATTCTCAGAAATTTCAAACATGTTTAATACCTTTTGAGTTGAGTTCACGAGCCAGTTAGCTTGCTAAGGACTAACTAGTGTTTGGGTACATCCTGGTCCGAATATGCGGCTGACCAATCAGATTGCGCATACGCTGTCGCCATATAATAAATAAGAATTATTCACTGAAGGTGAGGTGGATATCTCTGAGTGTTAATTTGGAACCGAAAAATAGACTTTAATGAGCACGTAAAAAGCTTCCGGTGTAAATCGGTGTGTTCGTTTCAAAGGAAATCTGAAGTGTTAGATCAGACTGACGACCAGAATCACTTCAGAAAATACTAGGGTCACAAGGAGGCTGAAGCCTGTCTCAGCCGACAATGCAGGGTACAACCCAAACAGCTCGCCAGACCATCCCAGGACCAGCACACACACACACAGCAGCTAATTAGCCCAATGTGCAGGTCTTTGCGTGGGGCCATTGGTGTATTGGTTAGGGTGCTGGGCTCATGATCAAGAGGTTGTGGGTTTAAATCCCATCAGACTACCACCATGCTAAGACCCTTGAGCAAGATCTTGACCGAAAGTGTGCCTCCGTCCACCCAGCAGTATAAATGGGTACCGTTAAAAATACCGGGAAAGGAACCTGCGATGGACTGGTTGCTTCATGACAGAAACTGAGATAAGCTCCGGCTCTAATAAAAAAAAAAAGCCTGACTTTGGACTGTAGGAGGAAACCGGGGTACCTGGAGAAAACCCACGCAAGCACCAGCAGAACATGTTAACCCGACACAGAAGCACCTAAAAGCCTGGGACTCAATTGCTGTGAGGTGGACGCGCTTACCACTAACCACTACGCCATCATGCCCCCCACCTTGGAAACACTTTTGGTGTAAACCAGGCTTAAAAACTATACGTTTACACACTCGTCCTGTGAGTGTATGTGTTTGCGGCTGGGTCGTGCTCTTGATAACGCCAGAAATATTTTCCTAATTTTGTAAAGACACACGGGGAAAGAGAAAGCAGTACACAGTGTTCCATTTCTATAAAACTGCATAATAACACCAGTACTTCATTCTGTGTGTGTGTGTGTGTGTGTGTGTGTGTGTGTTTTAGACTTCACTAGGTGTAAAGAAGGCCTCCCGTGCCTTACTGTTTGTGATCCTCTCTCCCGTCGGTTCCTACTTCAGCACAGGAAATCAGTCTGTGTCTCTGTGGGCTGACTCCAAATATATCAGGGCCTGGAAAGGAGGGACAGGAGACTGCAAAATGGGAGGGTAAGAGTAGCTCACACACACACACACACACACACACACACAGACATAAAGCTCTAAACATAACTGGCCGTTTCCTGTAGAGACATACCTATTTATGTTGTGGTTTGTTCGAGTGCATAAATGATTCCGGTCCCATGACTTCTGGCAAAAACTTGAATGGTAAAGTTGCACAATCCACCAGTGTAAATCATAACATGGCCTTAATAAAGCTGGATGAGATATTCCTGGGACTCCGAAGTAGTAAACTATGGAGCCCCAGAAGGGACATGGAGAGACGAGGCTGTTTTTTTGTTCTTAGATCACTAGAGCTTTGCAGTGATGTCACTGTACTTACGATCGCTTCGACAAACCTGCAACGCGTGCACAGTGAATTTTTTTGATTGTGATATACTGTATTAATTCTGCAAGGGAAATTATTGCCTCTGCATTTAACCCACCCAAAGTGGGCACACACACACGTAAACAGTGAGCACACACACTCGGAGCAGTGGGTTGCCACCCGGAGAGCAGTTGGGGGTTAGGTGCCTTGCTCAGGGGCACTTAAGCCATGCAGCTCACTCCCCCATCGCCACACATTTTTCTGCTTCGGGAATTGAAACAGTGGCCTTTCAGTCTCACTTCTCTGACCATTAGACCACAGCTGCCCCCTTGAGGTATGAGATGAGATATGATATATGAGGTATGAGAGGATAAATAAATATAAATGAGTTGAGATATGCTGTCATCTCTGGGCGAGGGTGGGGTACACCGTGTACAGCTCTCCAGGCCATCGCAGGGCTAACTGTCACACAACAATTCACACTCACACTAGGGGTGATCTGAAACAGCCAGTTAGTCTACTGTGCATGTTTTTGGACTGTGGGAGGAAACCAGAGTACCTGGAGGAAACCCACGCAAACACGGGGAGAGCACGCAAACTCCACACAGAAACGCCCCAAGCTGGGAATCGAACCCAGGACCTTCTTGCTGTGAGGGGGACATGCTAACCACTACGCCACCATGCTGCCCATGAAATGAGATATGAAATAAAATGTTAGTTGTGAGATATGATAAAGGATATGAGGTGAAATATGAGATGATAGATATGAGATCATATATTGGTTGTGAGAGATATTAGATATGGGATGAGGCATGAGATTAGATATGACATGATAGATATGATGTGATATACAGTATATTTGATTTGAGATATGAGGCTAGATGTCAGATGTGAGATATGAGATATGAGATTATAGATATGAGATATTGCATGTGAGAAATGAGATAGCAAATTTGAGATATTAGATGATATACAGTATTAGATTTGAAATATCAGACAAGATATGATGTGAGATATGTTCATTTTCTGAACCGCTTAATCCTAATTAGGGTCGCGGGGAGGCTGGTGTCCATCTCAGCCGACTCTGGGCGAGGGCAGAATACACCATGGACAGCTCGCCAGGCCATTGCAGGGCAGAAACACGCTGACGGCAACCCAATGGCCTCCTCTTTATGAAAGTCAGCAATGGTTCTTTTAGATCCCTCTCACCACAGATAGTGAAAGACATGGCTGGCCTTTGATAATCCAGTTAGCTGCACTGGGGAGACAGCAGTGACAGCTTGGTGATAGTGGGGCTTAAACCCTGACCTTCGGATTAGTAAGCCAGCACCCTAACACCAGGCCACCACTGCCCCGATGTGAGATATGAGATGATAGAAATGAGATATTAGATAATATACAGTATATTAGATTTGAGATATAAAATAAAATATTAGATAGTATATTATTCGTGGATATTGGATATGAGATATTAGAGATATATGAGATAGTATATTATTCGTGGATATTGGATATGAGATATTAGAGATATATGAGATAGTATATTAGATGTGGATATTGAATGTGAGATATTAGATGAGCTATGAGATAGTATAAAATTCAAATTTTATTTGTCACAAACAAATTATACACAATACAATATGTAGTGAAATGCTTAGAATGTAAAGAATAAACTATCAAAGTAACAAGAAGAAAAGTAAAATAACATTAACTAAACTTTTTAAAGCATTTTAAAGGTTTTAACGGCTTTTTAAAGATGTTTTCCTTACTGTAGGACCATATGTTACTGCAGTTATTAATAGCAGTCTGTGCTCAGGTGTGGTCTCCTTGAATTTTAAACATGGACTTGATCCTGTTGTTCTTGCTAATTTTAGTCCCATATCTAAATTGCCTTTTCTGTCAAAAATTATTGAGAAGGTAGTTTACAGTCAATTAATGGCCTTTCTGGAAGA
>JAOUQZ010045035.1:0-10826 GCA_028564935.1 Neosilurus hyrtlii | reverse complement strand
ATAATAATAATAATAATAATAATAATAATAATAATAATAATAATAATAATAATAAAGACTCAGTTGAAATATTTTACATATGTAAACTTTTCATATTTGGGATTTTACTCATTTATTCAGTCCACAAGCTTTCATCATTATAATCATCATCTCCTTTGTATTGCTTGTCTTTCTTCTTTTTGTCTTTTCATCTTTCTTCATTTAATTATCAAGAACACCTTATTCTCATTCATCTGTTCTTCTCCCACATCCTTGTAATCATCATCATTCTTCTTCTCACCTTCTTTTTCTTGTCTTTATTCCTTCTTTTAATTTGCTATTTCATCATCGTTATCATCATCATATTTCTCTTCTTTCCCCCTCTACCTTCACCTATTTCACTTCTTCATTTTGTGTTTTTTGTTTTTTTTTTCTTTTTTGTAATCATCTTCTATTTCATCATCATCACCACCACCATTCACCTCCTTCTTTCCCTCCATCTATGCTGCTTCCTTTTCTTTCTCTTCTTCCTCATCCTCCTTTGTTTCCTCCCCTTCTTATCTTCTTCTTTTTCTTCCTTTTGTTTAATATTTTTTATTCCATTCTTCTCCTCTTCTTCTCATCTTTTTGTTTTTATGCCCACTTGTAATCTTCTATTTCATCATCATTGTCATCATCATTATCATCATTGTCATCATGATCATATTTCTCCTCCTTTTCCCCCTTTACCTTCACTTATTCCACTTCTTTACTTTTTGCTTTTTTTCTTTCTTGATATCATGTTCTAATTCATCCCCATCATCATTATAATCACATTTATGGCAGACAGTCTTATACAGAGCTACTTACATTTATAATAATATATTCATAGGGTTAAGGGATTTGCTCAAGGGGCCCAACAGTGGAATCCTTTGGGTCACTTAACCAGAGCCTCAACCACTAAGCCACCACTGCCCGTCATCATAATCATCGCTCTTCGCCTGCTTTCCCTTCACCTATTCTGCTTGTTTTTCTTCTTCCTCCCTCCCCATCATCTTTGTTGCTTTCTTCCTTTGTGCAATAATATTTGTTTCACTCTCCTCCTCCTGCTCCTCCTCCTCCTCATCATCAATAATAATAATAATAATAATAATAATAATAATAATAAATGCCCACTTCTGCCAGATATACAAACAACAATGTTCCATCTTTGTAAGCCTTTAAACTCAGAAGAAAGAAAAAAGCTAAAAAAAGAATGATAGATAATATAATGAAGAGATAAAGAAGACAATAAACAGTGTGTTGAATGAGTAGGAGTGAGATCTGTACAGTATAATTGCATCTGACGACCCTTAAAACGGATCTAATGAAAATGGACAATGTGCGCGTGCACACACAAAAACACACACACACACACGCGCGCTTACAAACGGCGCTCACTAATGAAAAGTCACCTTGGGTGACAGGTGTAGAGGATTGATGCGCTCAAACTTTTGCACTTTATTTGATTGTGTGTTTTTCTCCTGTTCTTTCACACTGAAGTGAATCAGAGAGAAAATCAATTGTGGCGCTTCTGAACGCTGAGGCTTTAAAAAGAGATATCATGCAACTTCTCCATACACACACACACACACACACACACACACACACACACACACACACACACACACACACACACGAAATTGCAGTATGTTATAAAATGTTACGTATCATGAGAGCTCATATTGCTGTTAATTTCTGTCATTTGCATTCAAACAGTTCATCCATTTGTTTTTTATGACTGCTGTCACACATACACACACACACACACACACACACACACACACACACACACACACACACACATCCCTGGGCCCTGATATTACCACTCAGCAGAGAATAGCTATTCTCATCTATTGATGTGTACAAAATAAAGTGTTTGCCTTCAGTATACTTGGTTGGGGGAGGGTCTGGTTTATTACTTTGTGGACATTTTATTAGGTGTTTGGTTTCGTAGTCCACATATATTCCCAATAATTCCCACTACGATGTCACTCACACTCACTCTCTCATTTGCTGAACCACTTAATCCTAGTAGGGGCTTGTGCCTCTCTTAGCCAACACTGAGTGAAGGCAGGGTGCACCCTAAACAGCTCGCCAAACCACTAAAGGGATATGGCCACACACAACCATTTCACACTCACCCTTACACAACTAGGGGCAATTCAGAACAGCCAATTAGCCTAATGTGCATGTCTTTGGACTGTAGGAGTAAACCGGAATACACTGAGGAAAAACGATGGAAGCACAAGGAAACCATGCAAACTCCACACAGAAATGTCTTTGCCAAGCCCGGGACTCGAACCCAGGAACTTCTTGCTATATTACCAATAGATGAAACAAAAATCTGTGCGCCTAAACAAGTGTAATATTCAAAAATGCACTAAAGAAGCACAAGGGGAAAAAATAAATCAATAAACCACTAAATAGAAAAGGAAATCCTTAGACTTTAGAAGGTGTTGACTTAGCAGGGTGAAGAAAGACAAGCGCTTAAATCGCTGAGTAATTAAAATTGAAACCAGAACAGTCAGGATTAAAATTCTAATTTATTACGTTATTTTACACTACAAACTTTCCTGCAGTATTACATTTAGTATGCATTTTCACATTTACTACATACAGTTATTGGTATGCATTTTCACTGCTCAGTCATCATCATCATCTTCATACTGTATTATCCCTGCGGTGGCTTGGCAATCTGTTCAGGGTGTAACCCACCCCACACCCAAAGGCATCCGGTATTGCGAATCTGACAGATAATGGATGGACCATCGTGCTGTTTGTTTTTTAAACATAAACTATTTTTGCTGACAGCACAGACACAAGAAAATCCTAATCGAAGCCTCCAGCACATTTCCTGTATAACTATACTGCACAGCTTCTACACTGGGCGAAGGTGGGGTACACCGTGAACATCTCACCTGACTGCATGGCCAACACACACAGGGGCAATTAGGGGAACAGCCAATTAGCCTAACATGCATGTCTTTGGTCTGTGGGAGGAAACTGGAGTACCCAGAGGAAACCCACAGAAGCACAGAGAAAAACATGCGAACTCCACACAGAAATGCTCTCGCCGAGATTGAGACTTGAACCGAGGACCTTCATGCTGTGAGGTGGATGTGCTCACCACTATGCCACTGTGCCTTTGATTTTATTCCTAACCGCAGTAATAAGGCCAGGGTTGGATCAGAATCAAGTAACACTGTAATAAACAGAAATAGACAAAAATTAACCCTGTATATGGTTTTCTTTTTGTTTTTTAATTTCAGAATTTGTCGTGTATAAATTGTCATGTATAAATTATATAATGTGCTGGGAACGGTAAACAGGGGAGCTGACTTTCAGCGCATTGTGCATGTCTATTACAGTGAGAATACTAGCCCTGTGCAATGCATGTATAGATGAAGAATTTTAAAGCATGTACTATTTTTACACTGTTTGGTAACAAGAATGCTTTTTAAAATAACTTTTATTCAAATGAGAATCCCTTCGTAAAAAAAAAAAATATATGTATATATTAATGCCATTTACTGTATATCTCTCTCTATATGTATAGTTTATATATATATATATATATATATATATATAGTAACATTTAATAGGGTAGTAAAAAAAAGTTATTCTTGTGTGTAATATATCTGTAATAACAACTTTACGTATAAACAGATTTATGAATGGCAAGGGTTAATTCACAAAAAGCCAGAAAGAAACGTCAGATGAAACAGAACACACAGACCCAATCTACCCCATGTGGTGAACACTCACACTACTACACTCCATTCAGGAAATAGGTTCATCACTCCCCACCTGGGCATTGCTCTTTACTAAACAACAAATATTGACTTGATCCGCATCATCCTTCACTTCCCTGGCAAAGTAACTGATGAAGTCTAAAACCTGACCCCTTTTTAACAGTTTTGTATAAAATGCTATATGAAATCAAGATACAGTCCAATCAAGGGAGTACATACGCAATGCTGGTGAGAAAACAGAACGAGAATGGAAAGAAGGGAGCAGGTGGAAAGGGATATTTTGATTTATCTTCCAACTGCACTCTACGAAATTACATTCACTGCTGTTTATGTTTAAACCTGGTTGTATTCATGAATCTCATAGGTCAGGAGGTGTCGATTCATTTTCAATTAATGAAAATTCTTTGATAATGAATTGAAACCTGTGGCCTAATGATTAGAGAAGCGGCGTTGGGACTTAAAGGTCGCTGGTTCGATTTCTGAACCAGAAGGAAAAATTTGTGGCATCGGGGGAGTTGGCTGCACTTTCCCTTCCTCCACATTCATGGCTGAAGTGCCCTTGAGTAAGGCACCTAACTTCCATCTGCTGTCTGGGCATGTGTTTGCTCACTGTTAATGTGTAAACGTTACCTGTAAATAAATAAATAATATTAGGTAAACTGGCTGTTTCAAATTGCCCCTAGATGCGAGTGTGAGTGTGAATGGTTGTGTGTGTATGTGGGCTCTGGTGAGCTGTTCAAGGAGTATTGCCTTTGCCGGTGTTACCCGAGATCCAGCCTCCTCAGTGGTTCGGCAAATGAATTATTAATTTTCAAATCCCACCCTCTTCATAGATGTCATGAAATGTTATATTTATATTTCACACATGAATATATATGCCATTACTATGGAACACTAATCGGAAGACCATATGTGAGACAATTACCTTTGACCTTGAATGACCTTTAAAGGGTCCCCCCGTCCCCCCATCCCCCCGCTAATTTGGTCACGTCCATGTACAATAGAACATATTGTTAGAAAAAGCACATGGGTAATTAGAACCAGTACCCATACACAGTAGGTCATATTTGCTACATTAACCATGCTGCGTGGTGGACCCAACCCCCACACTCCATCCCCCCATAAACCCATAATAAAAATAGCTTGGGGTGTGTTATCCCACTATCATAGAACACTAAGTCATAAATCCTGAGTACGGTGGCCGGGAAGTGCAAAACAAAAATACATTTTCAGAAAACAAATATACATTTTCAGAAAACAAATATACATTTTTAGAAAACAAAAATACATTTTTCGGAAAACCAAAATACATTTTCAGAAAACAAAAATACATTTTCAGAAAACAAATATACATTTTTAGAAAACAAAAATACTTTTTCAGAAAACAAAAATGCATTTTCAGAAAACATGACACGATACCAAGAATATAGATAAAGGTGTGTGTGGGT
Organism: Neosilurus hyrtlii; assembly: GCA_028564935.1. Classification (NCBI taxonomy): domain Eukaryota; kingdom Metazoa; phylum Chordata; class Actinopteri; order Siluriformes; family Plotosidae; genus Neosilurus; species Neosilurus hyrtlii. The sequence goes on along the minus strand of JAOUQZ010045035.1, from coordinate 5,626 downwards.
GGATGAAAAGTGTTGCTTTGCTGGTTTAATGGCTAATAGGTTGTGCGTAAAAATCGAGAATAGCAGTCTCGATTTTTAGGTGGCCGGGAAGTGCAAAACAAAAATACATTTTCGGAAAACAAAAATACATTTCAGGAAAACAAAAATACATTTTCAGAAAACACATTTACAAACGACTGCTTTCTTACAGGAAGGGAATGTACCAAATGCCGGAAGTAATGACATGGGTCAGCAGTAAACCAACGTTAAGGCGATATTTGTTTGTACTAATCACACATGTTGATATTGAATGTTTGGGTTGGAGGCTGTGGCTCTTTAATGAGGATGAATGTCTTTCCTTCACTTTGGAGTTGTGAAGCTGCATCATTTCACATGAAATATTGTCTGTTTGGTGAGAAAAATATTCCTAATAGCGATACAGCTTTATCGTCTTACATAAATATATCAGCTAGAAAACAAGTCATTCATTTCCTAACACAGTTTAATAACTACATTTGTAAACTTCCGGCCAGAACAGACTGAGTGACTCATGTCATCACTTCCGGCATTTGGTACATTCCCTTTCCGTAAGAAGGCAGTCGTTTGTAAATGTGTTTTCTGAAAATTTATTTTTGTTTTCCTAAAATGTATTTTTGTTTTCCGAAAATGTATTTTTGTTTTGCACTTCCCGGCCACCGTACCTGAGACTGCTATTCTCGATTTTTACGCACAACCTATTAGCCATTAAACCAGCAAAGCAACACTTTTCACCCACCCACACACACCTTTATCTATATTCTTGGTATCGTGTGGTTCCTTTGGGAGAAATATGTTCCTTTAGTTTCTCCTCCACAATCGATTTTTTTCTCCATGAATCAGTAATTATATTTTAATAGGTTCCTTAATTGCACATAAATTGCTAATATTGAACAAGCGCCGACACTTATATTCAGATTAGATTGAACTCTAATTAAAAGTTAATTGTACATAAATTAAAGCTTTTGGTATTGGAGGCAAACATAAATAAGCAGATTCTCAGATAATGCTGACCTCAGATCCTGCTTATTCTGTTGGAGACAGAAATGGACGACTGTATGGTCTCGCACAGATACACATATAGCTCTGGTTAGCTTTAGCAGAAGTGTTTAGGAGATCTGTATTAACAAGAAAAAGACAGCCATTATCACAGCTAGAAAGGCTTATGAAATAAAATAATTGTATTTTAAAGCACTTTTCTTCCTCTTCCAAATGTAGCCAATTATCCAATCAGCTATGAGGCTAATGTAGCTAAACACTAACGGAAATCTAATTCACCCTAAAACTTTTATACAATACTTTAAATACTTGCTTTGAGCAAGCCTTGTGATCTTATAAAACATCCCAGACAATACGCCCTACGTTTTTCCGTTTCTCTTTTTCCTTTCCTCTTTTGCTTCCCCATATGATCATTTCCAGATGATATCTCAACAAACAATTTGACAATCTTCATGAAACTTTGTGTACTTACTCCTTTTTGGTATTTTTGAAAGCCTACCAATTTTCAGAAGGTACGTGTGATGTCCCGCCATATGATTTAGGTCATGTCGGTCTATTTGATCTGCTCTCGCCTCTCCCATGTTTTTTGTGATTACTGGCGCTGCCTTAATTATCCCACCTGTACCTCATTCCAGTCGGAGGATAATAGGCTCGCTATTTCTTGTTCCTGTGACAGATCGTCTTGTGCCATCATAGAGAGAGGACGTATCTCATTATACACACCATGATCCAGCCGACCGTTCTAGTACTGTTCATGTACTACGTTAGCCTTGTTCCTAAAAAAGGATCCCTGTTTGCACCTTATCTTGTCGTGTCTGTCCTGCATTTGGGTCTATAAGTTCTCAGTACCAGCGTAACAGTACGGTGACAAAGAGGTTAGCATGCCTGCCTCACAGTAAGTTATAGTCCCAGGCTTGGCGAGGGCATTTCTGTGTGGAGTTTGTATGTTCTCCCTGTGCTTGCATGGGTTTCCTCCAAACTCTGGTTTCCTTTTACAGTCCAAAGACATGCACATTAGGCTAACTGGCTGTTTCAAATAGTCCCTAGGTTTCAGTGGGAGTAGGAATAGTTGTGTGTGTTGCCCTGCGATGGTCTGGTCAGAGTGTACCCTGTCTTCACCCAATGTATGCTAAGATAGGCTTCAGCCTTCCCGCAACCCCAGTAGGATTAAGCGGTTTGGCAAATAAGTGAGTGCATGAAGAGGGTGCATCCTCTTTCACAGTGGAAGTAGAACCTATTCAGCATCATACTACTGTACACCAAAATGCATAATGTCCATGTATAACTCTGCCCTTACATTTTAAGAGGTGGGACTTGGAGGGTGGAATTATGCCAAAATAGTTAGAAATAATATTTTCAGTTATTCAAAAGAGTTGGATCATAACACAGCCTAAAATAAGCTAGGGATGTTTCAGGTGTGATGAAGATCTACTTACTACCGACAAGAAAATCTTGGACACCAAACATACCCGGCACCATTGAATACATTTACTGTTCCACATCTGATTTTCTTGATCATATTTCTTTCTAGCTTTAACTGTATCTTCATCCATCCATTTCCTGAACTGATTAATCCTACTAGGGTTGCGGGGAGACAGGAGCCTATCTCAGCCAACATGGCATGAAGGCAGGGTACACACTGAACAGCTCGCAGGACCATTGCTGGACAAACACACACACGCTTAACCATTCACAATCACACTCACACCTATGGGCAATTTGGAACAGCCAATTAGCCTTAATCACATGTCTTTGGAATGTATAGGAGAAAACCAGAATACCCAGAGGAACACCATGCAAGCACTGGGAGAACATGCAAACTGCACACAGAAACACCCTCACAGAGGCCAGGACTCAAACCCAGGAACTTCTTGCTGTGAGGCGGACGTGTTGACTACTATCTTGTGTTACCGAGTCGTGAGTGTACACTGATTCAAAAGAAGTTCAGTAGGTGTAGTTTCCTACTTTCTATATATTTACTACATGCATTCACACAATACTGACTCATACTGAATTTGATCATTAGTACAGAACAGAGTCGACTCAGTTGCTGAGCACCTTATGTATGCATCTCAGTCATTTGTATATCTTCTCATTGGACTGAGCATTTAATCCAGTGCTGTATGAGAGACAGCATAATTTTCTTCCTGTTGCTCAGCTGTAAACTGCAATGTTGGTAAAACATCATCCATCATCCTCAGCAATGGGACATTATTCCCTGCTGTTTTATTGTCCCCCACCCAATACGATGTAGCTTCCTGGCAGCGAACGCATCATCAATCTGTGCCGTATGACACACCGGCAGCCGGAGCCAGTGATCTGTGTGTGGACAGGGTGTGGCATTTCTTGTCACAGAAGTAGAGCGAGGAAGATACACTACATAACATGTTCATTTTGCTCTCAGCTTTTTAATGAAACAAACAAAAACCTTCCTGGAGCTTGGAACAGTGGTCCTGACTCTTTTCTGAGGTTGTCTTTGTCTCTTGTCACGCTTTGTCACGTATTGCAGAAAACAGTCAGTCTACCAAAAGCCTACTGATGAACTATATATCATTCTCCACGTATGCAGTTGTGAGCCAAAAGAAGCAAGTGTAAACATTTTCATTAAGGTCAAAGTTCAACCAAGAGCGTACTATTAATGAACATCAGTGTTTAGCTAGCTCTCAGACAAGTCTTTATTATTCTTTCCTATTTGCAGTGACATGAGAGTTGTGATGTTGGGTATCTTGATCGCTTACGATCATATCATATGATAATGTTTATGAAGTGTGATCTAGCATGTTTAATTACATGACACATGAACACATTCAACAGATTTAATTAGAACTGTCATAAACCTGACTAGTAAATGTTACTTGTACCAGAGATAAGATTAAAATACTGACATAGCAAACGCCAGATACGATATAAAAACAAGACATGACAGTCTGAACATAAAGATAACATAAAGAGGTCTTTATTGTCAACTGTTGCATAAATACTGAAAATCAGTTTAGCAATTCTCTGTTTAGCAGCAATTATAAAAAAGTACACAAAAGACAACTAAGTTAACTACACTAGCTTTATGTGCATATACCTACATACACATACCTATATGTACACATATAGACATATACATACACATATCCTGTATATGCGAACACATATACATCTATCTGCATATTTACACATTTAGGGACATACACAGAAGGGTGCATATGTCAAAGGTGCATGATGTACACAACGTGAGAGGTAGAGCTTTTTAATCATACGGTGCATGATGCTAAAATGTTATATGATGTTCGAGGCCAACTCTAAACATGAGTATTGCACTTAAACCTGAGTTTTGCACTTTAAGAGTAATATTGCACTGTCCAGGAAGATGGTCTGAGTGATGGTTATTCAGTCAGTGTATGTGACAGTTGTGAGGTTGCACATTTAAGAGCTTGTGGGTAAAACTGTTCTTGAGTCTGTTAGCTTTTTGTTTTTAGTGTCTTGTACTTTTTTCTGGATGGGAGAGGGGAGAAAGGGGGGTGTGCAGGGAGTGTGGGGGTCCCTGATAATTCCACTGGCTCTCCTCCGAAGTCTACTAGTGTAAATGTACTGAGAGGAGGTAGTGTAATTTCAATTACCAACTCTGCCATCCTCACCACCCGCTGCAGGGCCTTCTTGTCCTCTGTAGTACAGCTGTTGAACCACTCTGTACAGCAGTAGGTCAGGAGGCTCTCGAAGGTGGAGCGTTAAAAATTTGTCAGTAGGGGTTGAGGTAGGCGGGCTTGTTGGAGCTTTCTGAGGACAATTAAAAACTACAGCTAGACAATATAATTAGCATTATCATCATCATCATTATCACTATTATTTTTATTCCTTTTATTTTTTGTTTATTGTTTTTTCCCTCCTTTTTCTGCTTTTTTGTTTATCATATTATTATTATCATCAATATTATTATTTTCCCTCCTTTTTAATTATTATTTTAAGTTTTTCATTTAGTTTATTTTTTTTCTTCTACTTTTATTATGAGTAGGTTTTTTGTATATATTTTGGTATATTTTTTAATGCTTTATTATAATATTATTTTCCTTTTTCTTCCTTTTTATTATATTCAATCTTGGTTTTTGATAATTATTATTATTATTATTATTATTATTATTATTATTATTATTATTATTATTATCATCATTATTATTAAACTATTAATTAATCGTTTTCTTAATTTAAAAATATATTTTTATTGTTATTATCTTCATCGACATTATTATTATTATCATTATTTTTCTTTTTTTAATCAATATTTTCTCCTTTTTCTTATTAATCTTATTTTTCTTCTTCTATGTCTTCTTGTTAATTTTCTTCATTTTATAATTTTTTTTATAAATATTTGTATTATATTGTTCTACATGTGTTTAATTTCACACCAGCCCAATCAAAGCTATTTTTCTATCCCTTCGCATTCTTTTACACCTGTATAGATATACTGTATACCTATATAAGATTTCATCCTGCTGTAACATCTAGAGAACTTTATATTCTCCAGGTGCTCTTGGAAGAAATGTCATTTCCAATGACTGGAATATTTTTGGAAGAGCACAAATGTTTCCTAACGTTGACAATGATTTACATCTGATTTATAATA